>OZ007581.1:41632974-41707974 GCA_963931925.1 Onchidella celtica | reverse complement strand
CTCTCTCTCCTCACACTTCCTCTCTCCTCATCCTCTCTCTCTCTTTCCTGCCAGAGTTTGCACAAGATACTTCCATGTTGCCCTCCTCCTAATATTTCTTTCTGTCCATCTCTCGAAGGTTTAGTATGGGTGGGGGGGGGGGGGCTGTGAAAGGCGACAACCTCGAAAGAAAGAGGAGGAAGATGGGGGGAGCGGGGGGGGGGGGGCGATGGTTACGTCTTGAAAGATCCGTGAAGCCCCGTTGAATTTCATCACTACAAGTTTCAGGCCACTGGTGTGAACAAACTTAATGAAGACCTTCTGTGCCAGCCGTATGATTTGGAACGGGGGGGGGGGGGCTTACTCACTGCCGTGTACACACCCATCAGATACACGCAAATCCCCCACCACCAACCCCACCAGCCCCTCCCTTCACAGCATACGCTAGAGGCCATCCAGTTTCCTACAGGCACGCACGCACGCACGGGTCCAGAAGCTTTGGGAGGGGGAAGAGCACAGAGCTAGGAATGCAAATGACGAAACACAGGCTCTCTATCGTAGCCTCACCATCCCATTTGCAAGCATGTCCTAATTAAATTTCACAATCAAATTAAGGCTCGGCCGTCACAGCCGTCAAAGTTGTCCACGGCTTCCAACTGCTGCAGCTCAAAGCAGTTTTTATTCTGCTCTTTTCTATTCCCCGGCCATGCAAAGCTTAAGCAAATTGAAAGACCATTGGTCTTTTCAGAGGCGATTTTATTTTGTTTGTGAGGCGCTGGTCGAACAAATGAGGTAAAAACAACTAGCGCAAAAGGGGATGGTGACTGATGACGCTAATTAAAATGGCTTTGTATGGAACACACCCACTCATGATTACACACACTTATACCCTTTGCTTATAGCCCTGCTGCGACCCCACAGTTTTTCTGTGGTTTTTATGATATTTCGTGAATTACACACTTATACATGCACAGATCGTGGTTTGTGCATGCAGATACAGACAGACAGACACAAATGATACAAACAGATATACTTCCATAGAAACAGTGACTGAATGCTCATCTTACAAAGACTCAGTGTCCACAGGACTCAGTGAAACATACCGAAGGTTGGCAAGCAGAATGTTTAACGTCCAAAATTGACACATTGAGAAAAATGAGTTTGAATATTGTAACCTAAATGGAAATTCAAATAATTGCAATAACTTCAACACGGTCACAGCAATAGTTTTATTGGCTTATGAAATAAAGTCAAAATTTGGCCCCCCAAAAAAGTTGTAGGTAACAAAGATTCGCCTAAAAAATAATACCCAAACTATACAGTGAAACGCAAACTAAAAGAGAAGACAGAAAATGGCCGATATTTCGGCAACAGCCTTTCTCGAGGAGAAAAAACAATAACAGAGGGAAAAAATATTTCGTCAATTTCTTATGAAATAAAGGCATACACCTTGTGTCTTGGATATCTACGGGCATTAAAATTTAAGAGCAGTAAATAAACTTGGACATAACACATTCTGCTGGACAACCCTGGATACGTTCTGAGTTTGAATGTGGGTTTTACGGCACGTCGGCACGATAGCGGCCACTGTGCCTTTCACGGTCTACTGGGTACTATATTTGGTATTCAGAGCTTCATTGATTTAAATGTCACAAGTGGAATTAAATAATTACGTATAAACTTAATCACATCGGTAAAATTCTCAAAAGTTCTTTTGTATGGATCTGAAAAGAGTTTTCTTGGTGTATACAAATGTTTTTAAATAAATCTGTAGATCCTAGCCTCTTCCAGAAAGGGCAAGACGCGCTGTGGGTCCACGTCAGAAAATAATTCTTTCACTTTGCAAAATTCCAACCAGTACATTCATGCCTCGACGTCCGAAAGACAAGCTCTTTTCTAATGAACGTAAGACTTTCCAACATCCAGCATGAGTTTGTCATAATACAGGGAATGTTTCCCTCATCAATCGTATCTAAAGAAATAATGTTAGAATGCTAAAAATAAAACAGGATATTATATTCTCATTATGACGGCAGATTGAATATCATCAATGTCATCACGCGTTTTGACGTGTTTGGCAGGTCCTAGCGGCCATTAGCGAGGGCAGTCCTTGCAATTAGTGAAACCTTTCTGGCCCACTGATAGAGTGCATGGCACTATTGCAAGGACAGAGATAATAATTACACCCGTTGTAAGCAACATTGTTCAATTTAATTTCTTGCCAACTGTTTCGTTAATTCTCCACGACTTTTCCTAAAAAAGAAATAACCTTAGTTATGCCCCTAAGAATACATTCTCACAAAATCAGAATTTTCCCACAAGCAGGAAATGGGGGCGGAGCCTAGAGAATTGAACAAAAGGTGATCAACCTTAAGCAAAAGTTAAGAACGTTCATGTTCCCGATATAATTGGTGTCAAGATGATGTCACGAGAAATTGTCATCGTCCTGGGTCTTAACCACCATGTTTGGTCTTGTCTACAAATCTCCGTGGCATTTGTTGAACTGAATAAACGCCATCAATTATACACAAGTTGCTGCTATTTCGAGTATGGAAAGCAAGTGAAAATCTTAAGCTACTTAACGTTGTTGACATTCTAGCAAAGGTTGGGAGAGATCATTATTGCAAGGGAGTGTTGCGTAGTTTTCTATTTAAATGCTTATTTATTTCTTTTAGTTTTATTTCATTTATTTTTTATCTTATTTAGCCATTTATTATATTTGATGACACAATACGTTTCTTTCTCCCTCTTTAAAATATAAATTTATTTCTCTAGTATCTATCTACGAGATGTTTCTTTCTTCTTTTTCTTTAAAACTCATGTATTTATTTATTTATTTATTTTTAATTATTTTTTATTTATTTATTACTTCATCTGTCCTTCTTTATGAGTGCTTATCTATTTATCCATTTAGAATGCATTTATTTATCAATGTATTTACAAGCGTTTCTTTCTATCTTTCTTTATCTATTTATCTATTTACAATACTATATATTGCTAAAAAGTTACTTGTATGAGCTGCATGGAGCTAAGGAACAGTTTCAATCCATCCACCCATCCGTGCACCTATCCATCTATCCATCTGTTGGTCCATCCATCCAACCATCCGTCCGTCCGTCCGCCAGTCTATCTATCTATCTATCTATCTATCTATCTATCTATCTATCTATCTATCTATCTATCTATCTATCTATCTATCTATCTATCTGTCTATCTATCTATCTATCTATCTGTGGTCTCTATCTATCTATCTATCTATCTATCGATCTATCTATCTATCTATCTATCTACCTATCTATCTGTGGTCTCTATCTATCTATCTATCTATCTATCTATCTATCTATCTATCTATCTATCTATTTATCTATCTATCTATCTATCTATCTATCTATCTATCTATCTATCTATCTATCTATCTATCTATCTATCTGTGGTCTCTATCTATCTATCTATCTATCTATCTATCTATCTATCAATCTATCTATCTATCTATCTATCTATCTATCTATCTGTGGTTTCTGTCTGTTTGTCTATCTATCTATCTATCTATCTATCTATCTTCTATCTATCTATCTATCTATCTATCTATCTATCTATCTATCTATCTATCTATCTATCTATCTATCTATCTGTGGTGTCTGTCTGTCTGTCTGTCTATCTATCTATCTATCTATCTATCTATCTATCTATCTATCTATCTATCTATCTATCTATCTATCTATCTATCTATCTATCTATCTATCTATCTATCTATCTATCCATCTATGAAACTCCAATTATCGCCAGAGATAGGCTAAAGACCTCTAAATGGGCGTATTTGGCCGGAAGGAAATTGACCGCGGATATTCGATTGTTCATCCCAAGTAATCATGACATTCGAGTAATGCATTTAAAGCCTAAGTAATCGATATTTTCTGCCGTGCCTGTCGAAAATGCAGTGTCTTGAGACACTGGGCTCTCCATAACGGCATTGGTTATGCTTGCAGTCTAGCGTACAATTGTATAAACCTCTTAGCTGGCCGGGTCGTTATGGCTACCGCTAGGTTAGAAAGTCTGACCGCTAGCATGAAACAGGCTCTTTGAAATAAATGAAGAGATTTTTGCCTGGAAGTTATATCTCTACACATGGGTGATTTCGCTGAAAAATTGTCTTTCCGGAAGATTGCATAGGAACTACGTTTGAACATTTCGATTTTTCCAACTTTATATAGAGTGCTCAACTCCCTCACACTGTAATGATGTCGTTGCCATTATTATTATGTGGGTATGTTTGTTGTTATTTATCAGGATGTTGATGATAATGATGGTGATGAGGATGATGATGACGATACATGGATAAGGTCAATGAAAAACAAACAGTATCAGAGTCGTCACAGAACGAACTAAGGGGATAGACATTTTTGGTTTTTAGATAAAATATTCTTAATCAAAATAGATAGATAGATAGATAGATAGATAGATAGATAGATAGATAGATAGACAAAATAGATAGATAGACAGATAGATAGATAGGTAGGTAGGTAGGTAGGTAGGTAGGTAGGTAGGTAGGTAGGTAGGTAGGTAGGTAGGTAGGAAGGTAGGTAGGTAGGTAGGTAGGTAGGTAGGTAGGTAGATAGATAGATAGATAGATAGATAGACAGACAGACAGATAGATAGATAGATAGATAGATAGATAGATAGATAGATAGATAGATAGATAGATAGACAGACAGACAGACAGATAGATAGATAGATAGATAGATAGATAGATAGATAGATAGATAGATAGATAGATAGATAGATAGATAGATAGATAGATAGATAGATTTCATTTATCACGACAATATCAACAGAACGACGGCACATATTGTAGAAAAAAAAATATTACTTACTTACAAAATGGAGTGTTTTTATTTTCGTTTACTACAATCATACTTTCCCGACACTCATTGTTTTGGATTCAGAAACTCATAGTCTACCTTTAGAATATGGACAACATCGTATAAATTGTGAGGGTGGCAATAAGTAGGATATAGGAAACACTCGACCCCCCTTTTCAAACAACAACAACAACAAAAAAAAACGGTTGTGTGCGCGAATGACCCACAAACAAGGGGGTCCGTAACTCTGTGCGCGCGACCACGCGACCTTGCCCAGTGCTGGCGGAAAGGCTTTCTCGTCGCCATTGCGCATGTCCCTAAGTTCCGTCAACCCCAATCCTGCACATCAATTTCCAGATGAACAGGAGTGACCTCATCTTATCCCACATCCTCTCGACCCCGCCCCCCGACCCCCTTTTTATTCCCTCCCTCCGCTTTCTGCATTTCCTCCCTCCCCAATTCCCGCCCTGCCCCCCCCCCCCACCCTCCCCGCCACTCAATCTAGCTTCGAACTCCGGGCATCATTTTACCCAAAGCTATCTTTCACTCAGAATTCCCATCCGGATTTTTTTCCCTCCCTCCCTCCCTCCTTCATTTTTTTTCCCAGCATTTTTTTTTCTTCTCAAACCCATCCTCTTCTTCCGTTATTGCATGCACAGAAATCCCCGTGGCCAAGTGGTGGGTGCATTCGATTCTTTCCCCACAACTACACTGACCTGATTAGGATAATCGAATAGAGACACAATGGCCCTTCTGATCTATTATTTATCAATTGGTTAAAGGTCAGCTCTGCACGTGAACCTCCCCGCCATTCATTCCTTAATCACTGAATGTTTGGGAAATACTATGTGAGTCATAGAAAAGTTGTTTCCCCAAATCAAGTGAACCGTTTCTTTTGTAGTTCCTCTCTGTTCTCCAACATGAAATAGACAATGGGTGCGGTTTCACGGAACATCACAGGACGTGCGCGTTTCCAAATTTTTAAATTACTGGTACTCAAAATGGCGGCGGAGCTTTGCATGGCGATTCACATCGCAAATTTAAGTGATGTGGTCTACAACATAACAATTGAAGTATTGGTTATTTTTACGAACCACCAAATTACTGAGTTCTGAAGAGAAGTTTCCATATATATCACGGGAATTGTTCTTTAGGCACTGAATACCTTTGCTGCCAAAAACAGTGACCTATAAATGCATTGGGGTTTAGTTCAGATATCAAAATTCCTTTAAGCTAGTTTTTCACGTGTACGGAAACGGAAACTGTAAATGAAACGTCAAAAACCGTTCAAGAAGTGAAATAGAAGGATTATTTTCATGTGTATCGAAACGCCGTTTCCGTACACATGGAAATGCTTTTTACTTACTCGGTGGATTTTTTGACGTTTCCACTGCCGTTTCCTAGCGTAAATCTGCTTTTTCGTACAGACTCACTTGGGTATGATAAAAAAAAAAAAGATTATTTTGCGCGTGTGTGTGAAAGTTTAGAGTTTATTTGTGTATTTGTTTGTTTGTTTTGTGAATTTTATCGTCTTTCAGTGTGCATTCATTGTTCTTCTAAAGACATTGTCTAGATTTGTTGCTGTTTTCGTAATGGCTTTGGAGATGGTAATGGTTCATATTATAGTCAGTATTATCTATTGGTAATGCCGTTTTTCAACTCACTAACAATGTTTGCGTTACTTTTTACGTATGTTTCACGTTGAATTTGTTTCTTTATTTAATAATAAGTAAGTAAATTAGAATTTACATCTTTATATGTTTACATATTTTAATATTTGTATTTCTATCAGCTCCTTAAAGCACATCATATTTTGTGGATGTGAGCGCTACACAAGCTAATTATTACATAAAAGAAGCGCATCAAGCTGGGTTTTCATGTTTACGGAAACGGAAACGGCGACTGAAAAGCCAAAAAAAACCCCTTCAAATAGTGAAATAGTAAGAATGTTTTCAAGTATACCGAAACCCCGTTCCCGAACACAAGGAAACACTCTTTCGTCTTCACTACTTGATGGGATTTTTTTTACGTTTCCGTTTTGGTACATTATGAAAACACAGCTTTGGGAATTTACGATAAACTGCTCTTAAACATTGTCATGATCACATTAGGATCATAAATGCCGTGCTAGGTCACGACGTCAGTGAGTTAATTTTTACGATCTTGTTGATTATAACCAGCGTAATTTGTCCTTGAGCTGTTCTCGTGAACAGTTTGTTTTGAAACACCTTTTTTCTGATGGATGGAGAGAAGGAGGGGCGAGACAGAATAAATGTATAGCTAGGAATGACAGAGCAGTTCTCGACCCCGTGATTTTGATTAACATAGATAAGGGGCGAGTAAAGGTAGTTTATTTAGACGCTTAGTTGGCGTTCGGAAATTCGTGCATAAGAGTAGAAAGCACGGGGTTTGAAGATTTTTGTAGTTAATGTTTCGCATTTTAAATTTTGTCTAGACCGTAAAATTGACCTTGATTTTGGCGCAAGGCCATGAAAAGCATAAAGTAATATTGCAGGCTGAGCTGAAGCGACTGCACCAATCAAATGTATGAATCTGGACGGAAGGTCGAGACATAGCTTTAGTATTTAAACCCGTGCAGAGCTTAGATAGAGGCCACATGTAGACAATCCATTTACGAGGTGGACGGCGATAGTCCTCAGCCAGATGAGAGACATAGAGACGCAGTTGAGCAGTCCATATTGTGAGGAGCGTGATGTTTTAAAGCTCCAGAGCCTAAGCTACTTGGTTTGATATGAACCCACAGCGTTTACATCCAGCGCTCTCACTCCCAGTGAGGGCCTAATGGTGAGAGTTCATACTAATTTGTAATGATGAAAGTGAACCGTTCTACTTACTTTTGAAGACAGTTTCAGAGCTACCGCCAGACAACGCATGGTTGTACAAGCATTCTCCATGGCGTGTCTAGAGGAAATGTCCATATCATAACATGTCTCATTGAATTAATAGAATTTAAACTGTTATATCCGTCGCCACGTGCGCGGATTCTATTTGGCATCTAACTCATATGACCTGCAAGTAGTTAGAGTGAATAAGTTAGTCTTTATAGAAAGCTGTAGTTTCATTAGTTAGATTCAGTTGCCTTTGAATTGATATTTATATTTATAATTATATTTGTTACATTAATTCCTGTAATTAAACTGCCCTACAGTTCTGCTAAAAATCAAAGCAATTGATTTATTTAGTTTTTAGAGTGCAAGTATTTTTTTTGTGTGTTCGTCGATTGTGGGAGCGGACCTCGAAAGAGTGTCAGTCGAATTCTCCCCATCTAACCCACATCGCGACAAACATCATTTCATATAAATTATTCACACTACAAAGTCTCTTCAGGGCTAAAGGCCTTAGGCTGAAACTCTCCAGAAACGAAACTTCTTCAACCTACAAACGTCTCTCTTTTCTGTCTAAAACTCTGAGATATTGACCCCTTGACGACACAGTGTTCTAAAGATAGACTCAAACGGCTGACGTAATGCTAGAACTTTCTCCATCCCAAAAACAACAGCAAACTACAACAAATTCGAGAGATTCAACAGAATACTCAAGATAATTTCACCCTTTGAATTCGAATTCCACTCATAATACTCCACACCCCCTTCTCATGACAAGTAGTGCATTACGATGGAGCCGAACATGTATCGAACAAACTTTATGATTGTAATCGATCCAACCCCCAATATCCCATGCCTTCGCTGCACTTTCCCATTACGGGCGGTAACCATACTAAGGCATCGTTGCGCGCATGTCACAAGCCCATTACGCCATCGTTCAATTTAGAGGACACATTACTTGTGTAAAAATACACGCTCAACTTTTCTTTTTTAATTCGTTTTATAATTTGGTAATGCTTTCTTGCCTGCATTTCATGTGCCCTTTGTTCTTTTCTGCATTCGTTCACTCATTCTTTCATCCTTTCTTTCCCTCCTAACTGTCCTTTCTTCCTTCCTTTCTTCCTCATTCTTTCATTCTTTCTTTCCTTCCTAAGCGTTCTTTCTTTCTCATTCTTTCGTACCTGCATTCCTTTCCGAACTTCTCCCTTCTTTTCTTCCTCACTCATTCGTTCGTTCCTGCTTTCCTCCCTGAGAATTCTTCCTCCCTTCCTTCCAACCTGTTTCATTCTTTCATTCTTTCTTCCCTGCTGGGCGTTCTTGTTTCCTACCTTCCTCACTCATTCTTTCACTCTTTCTCCTTCTTGCTTTTTTTTCTATTGTTGTTTGTTTTTATTTTTGCTTCTTTTCTTTAATTCTCATCCTTTTCTAGGGTTTTAATTCTCTCCTTCTCGTATTCCAAATGAACTAATGTTTTTTTTTCTTTGTTGCTTCTGTTTTATGTAATTTTTGCTGCTGTCTTTCTATCTTTTCTCTCACTTTCATTGCGAAATATCATTCTCCTCCTTTCTTCCCACCACAGAAATGATTCCATTATATTCACTCACACAATCACTCACTCACTCACTCACTCATTCACTCACTCACTCACTCACTCACTCACTCACTCACTCACTCACTCACTCATTCACTCACTCACTCACTCACTCACTCACTCACTCACTCACTCTCTCACTCAATCACTTACTCACTCACTCACTCGCTCCCTCACTTACACACTTACACACTCACTCACTCACTCACTCCTCACACCCTCAACTCTCCCCGCCTTTCACCTTCCCTTCTTCCGAAAACGGTTTAATTACACATTTCCTGATGCAAGAACCCCTTCCTCTGTTTCACTTGCTGCCGTCTTTACCCCTTCCCACCCCAACCCCTCTGCCCCCAGCCCTTTCCCTTGTCCTCTCTCTAGGCTCCCATTATAACAAGACAATCAACATTCAGGTTTGACTGCACTCAGAAATTCCTGACACATTGCACAAGATTGAGTGCATCTTGAGGAGGACGCACTCTCTCTCTCTCTCTCTCTTTCGTTCTCTCTCCTGTCTCTCTCTCTCTCTCTTTCGTTCTCTTCCTCTCTCTCGCCCTCTCTGACGTTCTCTCCTCTCTCTCTCTCTCTCCATCCCTTCCTCTACTCTCTCTCTCTCTCTTTCGTTCTCTCTTCTCTCTCTCTAATGATCTCTCTTCCTCTCTCTCTCCCTCCCTCCCGCTACTCTCTCTCTCTCTCTCTTGTCTTTCTCTCTCTCTCTCTCTCTCTCTTATACTCACGCCTGCTCTCCCCATCTCTCTCTCTCTCTTCTCTCTCACATACACACTCTCTTTTTTCTCTCTCTCCACCCGCCCTCTCTCTTTTCCTTCATTGTCTTTCCCTGTGTAGACCAAACAATGCTGCCAATCTTTATTATACACCAAACAGTCATTGTTCTCAGCACTTTTTTTGGTCTCTTGTTTTCACTCACTTAAAAACAACAACCACAACAAACAGCACCATGAACACAACACAACAAAACAAAAAACAAGAACATTCAAGAACAAACTCGTCGATTCCTGCCAGAATACATTTGAACACGTTTACAAATACGCCAATAGATCTCTTCACCCACTTTCCCTCTGCCTGTCGTATCCCGTACACAAGTCACGCGCCCGTACTTCACACATCTCACTGCATTTCCTACCCCAGCGTCTCTGAGCTGAGTCCAAAAAAAAGAGCCATCCTCTCACAGACAAACACATAGTCCACCCATTTTTTTTTCATCCCGTCCAGTTATCATTAGACACATCATTCTCTCTTGTTTACAGTCTGTCTGTCTATCTTCTTTGTAATCATGTTCTTTCTCTTTCCTCCAACCTCTTTTGCGACCCACCCCCCTCCCCCGGCCACCTCCCAAACCCACACACACACTTTTCCTCAAACATGGTTTTAACATCCTCCCTCCGTATTCAAGAAAATGAGTTTGTGTCCCTCTTAGAGACTGGGCCTAGAGCCGTGTCAGGTTGCCGACCAGTGAACCCCGCAAGAAATTAGTTAGAATGGAACTCGCTGCCGAGTGGGATTCGAACCCGGGGCCGGTCACGAAAAGGGCAAGTGCCCTAACCACTAGCCAAAAAATATGAATGCTCTCCTCTCTCTCTCTTTCTTTCTCATGAAAAAAAAAATACAGGCAGTCAAAACTCCATTTTTTGGTCAAATTTCCATATCAATGTCTGATATAAGATAATAATTTTCATCTATCTAAATCGGGAAAACGGAGTAGGATTCGAATCCGAGTACTCTAACAGATGGAGCAAATGCTTTAACCAAAAAACAATATTGTATGTATGCTCTTCTTCATTTTCTTTTTAGTAGTCTGAGCTTCTACCCCCCCTCTCTCTCTCTCTCTCTCTCTCTCTCTCTCTCTTTTTTTTTCTCTCTCTCGCTCACAGAAAATATACGTGTAGAAAGGCTAGGGAAGACACCATTTCTTGTCACTTTCTCACCCCAGAGTCAGAAATAAGATCATTATCATCTAAATTGAGAAAACAAAGCCAGTGCTCACAAGCAAATCAACAGTTTCAACTTCAAGCACTCAGGTCAGTTACAGAGCTTCACATTGGGGGTTGAAACATGTGGGGGGGGGGGTTAATGGTGGCTGTTTTGGGGGGGGGGACAATTATCACAGTCTTGTGTCAAAGACATCTGTCAGAATACCATAGAGCAGCACACAAAGTGAAATGAATACATGAGAGCGAGAAAGAAAAAGACGATCTTCCGCAACCCTTTTCCTTTTCCAGGGAAAAAAAGTAAGGGAGAACAAAGAGACAAAAAAAGAGAGAAAGACGAAAAAAAAAAAAAGAAAAAAAAAAAAAAAGAAGGAAAAAATAGAAAGACAGAAAGAAAGAAAGAACGAACGAAAGAAAGAAAGTTGAATGACCAAAAGAAAGACGGAGATAGAAAGATTCGAAAGAAAAATAATGGAAGGAATAATCGAAGGAACTCAAGGGACAATAACGAAAGAGAAAAGAAGGGATCAGAAAGAGAGAGAGAGACAGAGAGAGAGAGAGAGAGAGAGAGAGAGAGAGAGAGAGAGCAAAAGAGAGACAGGCAGACGGACAGACAGAGAATACGATCAAGAGAGAGAAAAACAAAGTGAAGACCAAAATAAGATACAGAGGGGCAAAAATTACAAACAAACAAACAAAAAAAGAGGAGAGTGAAAGAAAAGATTTCTAGTTGAAAGAAATACCCAGCGCCAAAAAAAAAAAAATTGTGAAAAAACAATAATTTCGTGTGTTTGAGAGATCAAAGTTTTTCAATAACCGGCACCATGAGTCACTGAGTGGTCACCAGACACTGTCACTCGCTGCACGATGCGCCTGCTGGCTGCTCATTTTAATGAGAATTCGACACTGGAATTATATGCACATCCCGGCGTTCCACAACACAGGAGAATGAAACAGGAGACGCAGAACAAGAAGAAGAAAATTATTTAAAAAAAAAAACAAAAACCGTCTTCATGACCGGGTACTGCCTTTGTTTGTTTGTGTTGTTGTTTTTTTTCTGGCACATTCTTAAATTTCTCGTATTGTTGTTGTGTTAGGAAGGATTGAAACGATGTTGAAGAGGCAGTCAGAGTTCAACAACCCCGGAAAGAGGGAACGAAGCAGAAGTATCTTACTACCGTATTAAAAAAAAAAAATAGTGGCGGGAGTAATTCATTGTGGGGCAATTTTGGCCTTTTTTTTTTGCTCGACGCTACAGCCTAAGTGACAGTTTCAAAAATTATCAAATTAATTTTCTTAAGTGTCAACTAATCCATCCCAATCGCTTTTCTATCGACCGATTGTGTTGATTCAACTTTCAGGTATTTGTATATAAAAAGTTGTAAAAAATGTAAAATACTGCGATCTTTGTTTTGGCTCCCTGTAGATAGCCCATCGCACCGGAAACGATAATACGCGTTCACTTCCGTGTGCACAATTTCCCTGTCAGAAATGAGTGCGTAATGCTCTGGAGAGTATAGAATCTGTAGTAAGACTGTAGAATATGGGAAGCTTTGTAGACCAAAAAGAAAGAGAGAATTAGAATGGTAGGTTCACAGGTTTATCCCGGATAATGCCGGGAACTTCATCTAGTTAGGAAAAAAAAAAGAAAACCATCTTTATGAACATATCGCGGGTATAGAGCAAAATTATTGTATCTCCAGTGATATGATCAATGGGAGCTGTCTCGGAAATACCACAATATTGGTCTCAATGATCGCATTTTTAAGGGAGATACAAAAAAAATTGCTTCTCTGTAACTTGGAGCTGGTTAAAGATAGCGGAATAAAAAAAATATTTCAAGAAGCAGTTTGTCATTATTACAGTACATGTATTGCCATTATGAACCCCCAATTCATATCATTGGAGATACAACAATTTTGCTCTATACCCGCGATATAATGTCTTCTTTTTATTTCTCGAGTTTCTTTTGAGAATTTTGTTAGGGGAGCGTAGTCTATTTACATAGCCAAATAGAGAAAATACTTAGTTGTGTTCACTGTTCAGTAATGGCTTATAATGTAAAATAGTACGCGCCCCTAACAACAGTTACAGCCTTCATTTAATGTTCTTGCCTTGTGTGCTGGAATAAGGACAAGTGGACACATGTCAAGCCTGGCATTCCCGGTGTTTAGAGGAGGCACTGAAGAGGTTAGAGAGGCAGAGGGAAGAAAATAACACGAGAAACAGTGAGGAGAAATAGAAGATAGCCCTGAGTGGGGTGGGTGGGGTCGGGGGGGAGGAGGGGGGATGGGTGGGTGGGCAATGACGAAGAAATAGAAGAAATTTGATGTGATGGAGATGACAAGAAAAGGAAATAAAAAAAGAAGAATTGCCAAAAACAAATGACAAAGAGTGGATGGAATGAAGGAGAGGAGAGAAGGAAAAAGGGGTGGGAAAAAGGAGAGAAAAGAAAAAGAAAAGAACAAGGGTTTGAGTTTGAGTTTGGGTTTTACAGCGTGTCGCCATGGCAACGGTCACTTTGCACCTTTCAGTCCTTTTTGGGTTCTTCATGTATGTTTTGGTATTTAGAGCTTCATCAATTTAGAGTTCACGAATAGAAGTAAATAGTTCCGTATAAATTTTATTACACTGGTAAAAATTCTCAGAAATTGTTTTGCATGGACCTGAAAAGAATTGTGTAAATGTGTATAAAAGTTTTGAAATGAAGTTGCAGATATGAGCAGTGGCGGATCTACCATGGAAGTAATGAAGCTTACTTAAGCTTCAGGGTCCATAACCCTGGAGGGGCCTTGAAGAAACAAATTTATTAATGAGAGAATTTTGGACGTTGCCCTTATTGTTGCTGGTTGCGAAGGGGTCTCATAACTGTTCAATCTTCAGAGTCCTACAAATATAGGTCCGCCTCTAGATCTTACCATCTTTCTCAAAATGGACAAAACGCACTCTGAGTCCACGTTCGAAAATGATTCTTTCATAGATCCGCAGGCACATTGCTTTCTTCGGTAACAAAACGAAAACAACAAAAAGTGTACCAGATGAGCTGCAGAGTCTCAGAAATACATTCAATCTAACGCAGTGTTTATCAAGGTGGGTACAATGTCCCACCACTGCGTCCAGATCAGTTATTAGCGCGTATGATGTCATCGTTCATAAATGCGCCTAAACTACATGAATTTCAATAGAATGTGCAAACGTATTCACATGTAATAACTCCCCCGCCCTCCACCCCACACTGTCTCTCTCTCTCTCTCTCTCTCTCTCTCTCTCTCTCTCTCTCTCTCACCCATTCACTCACTCACTCACTCTGTCTGTCACTCACTCACTCACTCACTCACTCACTCACTCGCTCACCTACCCTCTCACTCACTCACTCGCTCACCTACCCTCTCACTCACTCACTCCCCTTTCCTTCATTTTCCTTGTTTCAAAACAGAACGTGACAACCCCAACAGTAAAGGGTAAGGATTAATCAACTACGATTACCATAACCGCACGAACGACAATTATAATCATTTCCCCTAGTTGCTCTTCCCCATCATCCAAAATAGAATTAACCTATTTCTCTCTCCAAGGACAGTAGCGGCCAACATTTCCCCTACTTTACCAGCCACACAGCCAGTACAGAACAAACAAATAGTTGAACCAATTAGACAATTTATATTATCATGCCTGAAGCTGTGTTTTCATGTGTACGGAAACGAAAACGGCAACAGAAACGTCAAAAACCCATCAAGTAGTGAAAGAAAAGGAATTTTTCCATGTGTATCGAAACACCGTTTCCGTGCACATGGAAACACTCTCTCTTTTGACTACTTGATGGATTTTTGACGCTTCCGTTGCCATTTCCGTTTCCGTACACATTTCCGTCCCCCCCCCCCCACCCCTCCCCCCCAAATAAATAAATAAATAAATAAATAAATAAATAAATAAACAAATAAGTAAATAAATAAATTCCAATTACCTCAACCCAGTCACATGAATAATTTCACTGAGTTATGAAATAAAGTCACACAACTTGTGTCTTGGCTATCTGCAGCCATTTACAAGCAACGAACTGGACATAACTCATTCCGGTTTATAACAACAAATATTCCCATCTACACAAAAGACAGCAAAAAAAAACAAACAACAACCTTGTATTTCACAGAAGGGAAAACTATACTTTTAATTTGAAATCCGGAGTGAATTATTCATTGCCCGAACATTCCATTTTAAGCTTTTTTATCACAGAGGGATGTCCGCTGTGTCTCCTATACAACTTTTTTTTTAAAGGGAAAAAACGAGATTCTTCTCAAAAAGGTTCTCTCACCCTTATTTCTGCCTCCGCTGTCTCTATCTATCTATCTATCTATCTATCTATCTATCTATCTATCTATCTATCTATCTATCTATCTATCTATCTATCTATCTATCTATCTATCTATCTATCTATCTATCTATCTATCTATCTATCTATCTATCTATCTGTCTGTCTGTCTGTCTGTCTGTCTATCTATCTTTCTATCTATCTATCTATCTATCTATCTATCTATCTATCTATCTATCTATCTATCTATCTATCTATCTATCTATCTATCTATCTATCTATCTATCTATCTATCTATCTATCCATCTCAGGAAGCCTGTACGGATTACGAACCACATTTTCCCTTCATATCCACAAACGTCACGCCAACATCTTCCGGAGACACCCCCTGGTTCCATCTTCCTTAAGCCAAAGCTCTTTCGCCACTCTCATTTTACACCATAGGATCACTTCCTAAATCCTCTCTAAGCTGTCCTAGAAAATGAGCGATCGAGCTGGTGTTTCCATTGGAACACAGGTGTCAGAGTGGATTAACCGGACCAACAGACCTAACATCGCTGGAACTTTGGTTCATCAGTGACACCAACGAACATTAAAAAGTGTCGGCTCAGGTGTTTCATCAACAAAAAGCCTTAAGAGGCTTGCTGAACGGTCAGAGAAGAGCTTTTTTACAGTCATTCTATTGTCTTCTTTGCATGATATTATATTACATCATAAAGGAAGTAAGGCCTCAATTGTTCAAAATATCATATTACGCATAGAAAGACGTAAAGGTTTACGTAGGCATATTTTAAAAGGTCTTACATTTCACTATATTTTTGATACTGTCGTTGAATGTCAGCCATAACTGAGTTGAACAGAAAGAAAGTGTTACGACATTTTGATCCGGACAAAAAAAGCACTTTTTTTAGTAGAATTAAAAAGTATGACAGGAAATTTCGTTCTGCGCCACAATTTACACATGGTGATCAAATCTCTATTTTAAACATCACATCTGTGTATTCCCTGAGTCAGCGGGGCCAACTAGTTTACATAATTATTACTGCGGAGTGTGAAGGCTCACTGACATTTTGTGACCATTTAATATTATATTTTCTGAACTGTGCGACACAGCATAATATGTAATAACTATAGCTTCGCAAAGTTCCTTCCTACTTCCTCAACACTGATCTATGGAAAAATACCTCTTCAACTGAACAATTTAAACAAACAAAATAAAAGAAAAAACTGCTTCAAGAGAATAGTAATAATAATATCAATAAGAGCAATAAAGCTATGTATAGGGGGGGGGGGGGTGGGGGTGAGTTGGGAGGGAATTGGGGGGGGGGGGGGTCGTCTAAAACCAGAGCTATTTGTCACATGTTGTTTTAAAAAAGGACTGACATGTCTGATATCATCAATCTCCATTGTGGGAGAAAATTCGATAAATGATATCATTTCATGACGTGGAATTTTGCAAGGGAGTTTAAAAAACAACAACGAAAAACACAACTACAAAACAAAAAACTATAAGGCGTGGAAGCATGGGAAAGATTCTAGGATAGCGTCCAATCAGCGGGCTGATCTCACTTCTGTCCATGATGTCAGAGTTATAAATAGCCATACGCGGAGCTGGGCTATCGCTCTATTATTGGCAAAAAATAAGTCATGTGATTCAGACCGAGGGGTTCAATTAATGGGCTGTGGTCAATCTCTGTTGCCCTATGGGGGTCACGCCTTGCAGCCCCTTATAGACTGGGGTCAGTGGAAGCGCAAAAGGGAATAGGAGGTTGGGAAATCTGAGTGAATAACAGAAAGGAAGAACTAGAGGGAGCTTTATTTTGTCCCCTTTAAATGATAAGATTTTAACTCCAGTCCATCACCTTTTGAGAAATTGAGGTATGAAGTTTCATGTGATCATAGCTTTTAGAGCAGATAATTTTTCTTTCAAATTGTTAGTAATACTTGTAAATTACACACCAAATTTGCTTGATACTTTGACACACGATGGAGAAGTCCCGTAGAAATAGTGTGTAGTGTGTAACTCAGTTCAGCCAAAATGTGGAGATAGAACCTTGTCATTCTAAGGGCACGATTTCAGGGGGGGGGGGGGGAGGAGGGAGAGAGGGTGCAGTGATCAATCCTATTCATTTCTTTCTTCAACGATTCTTCCACGGAATTCGTTTTCTCACTAGATTTAGTTTTGTTGTGTGTGTCTCTATTTACACGAAGCAGATGAGAGTGTCCTCTTTTGGGCCAACGAGGATGGATTGAGTGAGGAAACAAGATGAGGCGATGAAAAGATAATGGGTGAAAGCAAAAGTTTGCACCGTGGCAGATGAAAAGAATATTGATTAAGTGCTACCTGTTTCCTGTTTTTTATGTTTTTTTATTTATTCTGATTACATGTCAGTTTCGATTAAAACGTAATCCCACGCGTGCACAGAGGGTAAGGAGGGGGGTGAGGGTGTTGGGGAGGGGAGGGGAGGTAGCAATGGAATTGCATAGGACCTGAGACACAGGATACAGGGACGAATCAATTCGCCAAATTCCGTCCGGCGATTTGCGCGCGTATCATCCATGTCAACAATGTAACAATTCGCACCACACCGCTTCACCATTGAACCAAACAAAGACTAGTACCACAGAGCTCTGTGAGTAGTCCTCGCCGTGTTTATACTCGTGCAAGTTATGGTCCGTCTCCGTATTATGTGTCTCTGGGACTATAACTTATTTTGATCATAACAGCAGACTTATGAATCTGTTTTATGCGTTTCTTAGAGTTTTTTTTTTTTTTTCATTTAGGTTTCCCAAATTGAGGTATAGACTGCCATGCAATGCTTTGCCAAAATTCTGAGTAAAAGCGGTTTTTGAAATCCGAATAAACGACCATCGCTCTGTGACTATTTCAGACAGATTCTATTGTCTGATTATTTAAATTCTCATTATTATTATCATTTTTTTTTTGTTGGCAATCCCTTCCTAGTGTATCAGAGAATTAATGTATAAATTAAGGCATGGTATTACATGTAAGTTAAATGCAACATTATTATTGACTGCAGAATAGAAGGGCCCGCGAGAACAACACTGGTGTTAGTGCCACTTTTCTAGTTTGGAGAAAATCAGGTTGAAGGGAAACCAAAGAGTTTATATTATTTATAATAAACCTAGAGGTAAGACTCGGTCACGTCACATAGCCGCAAATAGAAAGCCCGGCAGCCATCTTTTCTTACGGCAAGCGATTGCAAATACTGTGTCAAGGCAAGTGCTAATGAAAGTAGTTTTTGTCGGAAGGCCTCAGTATTTTATTCTTGTTCATTCCTATTTAGAGATGGAGGTTCAAATTCATCCGTACATTTTGTATTTTGTCATAATTCATAATGTTTGTTTTTTTTTCTTTTGGTGGGATTACATTTTTTACATTTTCGTGGTTCACCCAATCCATAAATTAAGTCTGCTCATTACTACTGTAATCCCCGTTCAAACAATCTGAAAGACCGTATTATTTTAGGCTTAGATTTGTTTACTTTAGCCGTACTGTCTAGGTCGAGGCAGGCTTGCCGTAAGTTGGCCGACATCTTTACTTCACCTACCGACGACCCCACGCGGAGACGTGCGTAGCGCTAGTCTGACCTCTAGCTACATATAACCTCTTTGAGGGAACCTCTATTCTGCCCCCAAATCAAATAATTAATCATAAATCTATCCTACCCTTTTTTTTTTTTTTTAGAGTAGAAAGTGATGGGATTAACATTTTTCGAATGATTTTTGCAGCAAATATCATAGTCGTTAAAGAAATTATGGGATGCTTTGGAGTTAGACTAGCATTGTCCTTCTCCAAGAAAGGAAATTAATCCGGCAATCTGGAGTTGCAGGACTTGCTGGATTAAAACCTTCTGAATACCGTGATATTTATAGCCAGTCTCCTCAAAACACGGAGCATGTATTGCAGAACTGCACACTCTGCTCAGCACTGCGAGGAATGTATTGGCCCCAACCCACCGACCTGAATAACAAACTCTATGGTGCTCTGCCAGAACTGCAGAATACCGTAGATTTTCTTAAAAGAACAAATCTGCAGATTTAGATTGGTGAACGAAAGAAGAAGAAGAAAAATAACTGTCATAAAATGACCCAAACTGGACATTGATCAGTGTTCTTCTCAGTGGCTGAAATTTAAAAAAACAAAAAACATTGGTGTCTGGAACTATCTGAAAAACTTTACACATAAGAAATTTGCAACGTTATTTTACTTTAGGGGCAATGATTTCATAATGTCACGCGTAAAATTAAAAGAAAAAAAAAAACGGACGGCAACTTTCGTGACGTCAGCTGAAACAAACCAATTCATTTGTGTGTTGTTGTTGTTTTTCTGCATGATTTAAAAATAAATGCAAAAAAAAAAGAGAAGAAAAGTGCACAGGGGAAAGGGGGGGGGGGAGGGTGGTTAAAGACTGATTACTGCTACTGAAGATTGCACAATGCGCCCAAAATGCCCCACAGTGAAAATCTTCCAGTAATGACCCACGACACGAACACCACCATTTGCTGGAGAACACAATATGAAAATATTCTCACACAAATAAAATTATCCGAAAGCTTCTTTGCCTGCTGGGCATCAAAATTAAACCCCAGATTGAAAGAAGAAAAAAAAAGAAAGAAAGAAAGAAAGACAAAAAGGGAAAAAAAATTAAATGTGGGAAAAAAAAAAGAATTCTGAAAGTGAAATGGAAGCCATATCGCCCCGGCCAACCAAAGTCAAGGTCACCGAGTGCTGCGCATGTGCACTTCCGTCAACACGCCTAGTTGATTGGTTATCTGCAGTCACGCGGATTCATCAGTATGCGCAAACCCTTGAAACCAAACGCGTTATGATCCCCTGCAGTTTCCAAGTTCTTTAGACTGCTATTTACTTCGTGGCTTCCAGCTCATAGTAATCATCCTCTTCCAGTTGGAGCCTCCTCTTCCTCTTCCTCCTCCTTCTCTCTCTCTCTCTCTCTCTCCTCGCCCAGCCTCCCCGGGGTAAGTTTTTCCTTTTTTTTTTTTTTGAATTACTATTTTTCCTTTTCGGGGAGTTCTTGCGCCATCCTGCACGAGCAAAGCAGGTTCGGAAAAAGGGGCGGGGGTAGGGGGGGGGGAGGATGAGGACGCTACGGGGAAAATGGGAAACGAATTTATGGAGGACAAAAAGGGTAAAAAAACGAAAAAAAACAAAAACAGCCTCACAAGTTGTTTGTCAATATTATTTCGTTATGATCGAGTGTGAGACCAGTGCAGATTATCATTTTTATGCAGCTCAGAAAAATAATTGAAGAAGAGCCGAGATGAGGAGGGCGTTGACTTTTTTTTTTTGGGGTGAGATTGGGAAATGGAGGGACAGGGGTGATAAAGGGGTGGGATAGACAGATGGGATTACAGAAGATGAAAGTGCGTTAAGCGCTGAGAGTGAGAATGAATTAAGGAGGAGGAGACAGACAAAGAGAGGGAAGGAGAGAGAGAGAGAGAGAGGAGAGAGAGTGTGAGAGAGAATGAGTGAGAGACAGAGAAAGAGAAAGAGCGAGAGAGTGTGAGAGAGAGGGAGAGAGAGTGAGTGGGAGGGAGAGATGTATAGACAGAAAGAGAGAGAGAGTGAGTGTGTGTGAGAGAGAGGGGAGAGAGAGAGAGAGAGAGAGAGAGAGAGAGAGAGAGAGAGAAAGAGAGATAGAGAGAGAGAGAAGGCAAAGATAATACAAGAGATAGTGATGAATCACAGCATTGTCTCACAACAAGATAATCTCATTAGAAAAATGCACTTAAAACACCGAAATGAGAAAAAAAAATGTGCACACAGAAGAGACGTGGAATGAGAATTATCTGGCGAGCTGAAGAGATGCTGATGTTGAGGAGAAACAACTATTATCATCATTACAAAAATGATTCAACGAACAAATAAACGGATTAACAGAGCGAATTAGAAAGGGCAAGGCCAGATGAAAAGAATGAAAAACAGCAAAAACAATAAGAAAAAAATGAGAGAGAGAGAGAGAGACAAGCGCAGAAAACAAAATAAACTTCTTCTGTCGTTCACCAAATCTAAATCTGCAGATTTGTTCTTTTAAGAAAATCTACGGTTTTCTGCAGTTCTGGCAGAGCACCATAGAGTCTGACATTCAGGCCGGTGGGTTTGGGCCAATATGTTTCTCGTTGCGTTGAGAAGAGTGTGCAGTCCTGCAATATTATGCTCTGTGTTTTGAGGTTTGAGGAGACTGGCTGCACTCACATTATGGCAGATGTTCCTATTTTAAAATTGGTGAACATATGGCGGTGGAACCTATTGTGACCATTTCTTAGTCTGAACAATATCACTTGATCCTCTCTGTTCAGGAGATGATATTTATCCCAATAGTCGAAATGAAGACATTCAAGAAGGAATGCACTACACAAAGCAGCAACAAAAACAATAATAATTCTTTTTTGAAAAGCTGATGTTAGGGTGACGTAGTGTTTCACATAGAAAGCTATAGCTGGACAGTGAACACAACGGAGTATTTTCTCTGTTTTGGCTTTGTAATTACACTACGCCCCCCTAACAACATCCTTTCTGAAAGGCACGAAGGAAAGATAATACAGGGTGCAAAAAAGAATAACAAATATATATAAGGAGGTGCAAGTTCACATAGAATGAAATTCTTGCAATGAAATTTTTGCACCCTGTATTATCTTTCCTTCGTAACTTTCAGAAAGGATGTTGTTAGGGGGGCATAGTGTAATTACAAAGCCAAACAGAGAAAATACTCCGTTGTGTTCACTGTCCAGCTATAGCTTTATATGTGAAACACTACGTCCCCCTAACATCAGCTTTTCAAAAAAGAATTATTATTGTTTTTGTTGCTGCTTTGTGTAGTGCATTCCTTCTTGAATGTCTTCATTTCGACTATTTGGATAAATATCATCTCCTGAACAGAGAGGATCAAGTGATATTGTTCAGACTAAGAAATGGTCACAATAGGCTCCACCGCCATATGTTCACCAATTTTAAAATAGGAACATCTGCCATATGTGAGTGCACATAGAATGAAATTAAGGGGACAAGGTGGTCTAGAGGCAAGGTGCTCGCCTCTCATGCCAAGGGTCCCGGGTTCTAAACCCGGGCAGTGCAGGCATGTTGGAAAGTGGATTTTTCTCATATTTTCAGGTCCCTGGTCCTATTGGGGGGTAGGATCGAGTACCTAGTCTTCTCGGATAAGGACGAAAAAATTCGGAGGGCCCGTGTGCACGTTGCGCACGTTAAAGATACCTTGGCAGTTGGAAATCGTAAAGAGCAGGCCGAAAGGCCGCTGCCCGGGCAAAATTGAAATTAATAGATTAAAATTTATCCATATCATCTCTCCCCCCCCCCCCCCCCCACCCCCGCCAGAACAAGAAATAATAAAACAAGTAAAGTGAGGTGTAAATGCCAAGAGCAGCGAACCTCCTAAAATAAAGACCTCAAATACATAGAATGAAATTGTGCAGCCCGGGAAGATTTTAACGTTAGTCGACAATACCACAAATCACACGGTTTAGTATCACCATTCACCTGGCAGTAATGTTTACAAAAACCCACAGGGTATAGCATCAACCATTCGCCTGGAGGTAATAAATTATTTACAAAAACCACACGCTATAGCATCGACCATTCGCCAAACAGTAATTGTTTACAAAAGCCACGAGGTAGAGCATCAACCACTCGCCTAGCAGTAATGTTTACAAAAGCCACATGGTATAGCAGTCAACCATTCTCATAGCAGTAATGTTTACAAAAACCACGAGGTAGAGCATCAACCATTCGCCTAGCAGTAATGTTTACAAAAACCACGAGGTATAGTATCAACCATTCGCCTGGCAGTAAAATTAATGTTTACAAAAACCACGAGGTATAGCATCAACCATTCGCCTGGCAGTAAATGTTTACAAAAACCACGAGGTATAGCATCAACCATTCGCCTGGCAGTAAATGTTTACAAAAACCACGAGGTTTTAGCATCAACCATTCGCCTAGCAGTAAATGTTTTCAAAAACCACGAGGTATAGCATCAACCATTCGCCTGGCAATAAATGTTTACAAAAGCCACGAGATATAGCATCACCATTCGCCTAGCAGTAAATGTTTACGCTATAGCTGACAGCGACCTTGGCGAAAAAAGATACCCAGAAACGCGATCGAGGACAAAAATCTGGAGTGAGAGAAAAAGAGAGAGAGAGAGAGAGAGAGAGAGAGAGAGTGCGCTCGAGAAGGCCAAGATAAAAAAATAAAGTGCATGGGAATATCGAATCCATTTGGCTGCGCCCGAGCTGGTCGCACATTATTTAAACCAACGCCATCTCATCTTGTGCCATGCAACAGAAAATGAAGGCGTTGCTTCTTGCGCACGGAATAAATTGGGTCCCCTCGCAACCATCATGTTCTTGCTTTTCCAATTTGCGACCATGTAAAAACATTTACTGCGCTGCGTGTCATACATCAAGCGGTGTAAAAAGCGGAAGTGAAGCTGTAGCCCTCTCGGGGGACTTCCGGCAGGCTCAGGCAGCCATCTTTTTTTCCATGGCGCCATTATCAGACACAGCAGGAGATCTAAAAAATCATAACATCATTGTTTTTGCTCCAGTAATAACACTGGGACTGCATAACAAACCACAGGTCTAGATTGGTCATGACGTGTTCGTGGTCGATGACGCCGCGGATTGTGCGTATTACGTCATTCCTGGATGTTGTTCAAAGGGAGATTAATGTCCCTTTTCTAAGCCGTCAACGCATACAAATCGTGGCCGTTCGTGAGAAAACTGGTAGTAAACTAAGCCGTATTGATACCATCACACAATGCTGCGTCAAGCTAGCTTTTGTTTTCACATTCAAAAGAAATCAAATGCTATTGTCAAGCCAGAACGTCTTCATCTTTATTCCTAGTTTTTTTCGCATCTTTTATGGCTTCTCTGACACAGTTAAAACAACCTCACCAGGAAGAGAATATCTGGAGATGAGAGTTCAAAACAATGTAAGTCTAAGGCTAATTGTCCACTGTGTCAGGTCCGTTTTGCGTCAGGCTTGAACTTCCTTTCAATCAAGAAGTGAGAAAGATTTGTTTCAGTCCCATTAATGTGCCAGGTCCCGTTTAACTACATAGTCCACAAACCGGGGCAAAACAGCCTTGACTAAGTACGCCATAGGCCTAAGGGTAGCCACACAAAGGCCACCGAATTCGATCACCGAGCCACTAGGCGCATTAGGTGAGAAGAATTGCACTATATAAACGGACCGAATCTAGGTGGGCTCTATGTGCAGTTGTTGAAATTATATAGTGCAATTCTTCTCACCTAAAGCACCTAGTGGCTCGGTGACCGAATTCGGTGGCCTTTGTGTGGCTACCCTATAGATTGCTAGAAATTTATAAACATTTGTGGACAAAAGCAAACGATAAATAATTATACAGTGGTTTAAGAAATAATTTAGGTGAAAAATTATACCGAGTCACTTTCATGCTTTCAACTAGTTTATATTTTGACTTGTACCTTAGGCTTACTTTAAGCTGCTCCGACATCCTCGCCTGTGATTTCGTGTGTATTGAAATATTCATGAATATTCACGAGGCAGGTAATGTGCGCCTACAGCGTATTTGAAATGCACCAGTCCTACGTCCACTGCCGTATCATTAACGGGAGTTCAAAGCTCATTATTACCTAATGTTAACCATTCCGTTCAATCATTGCCTACAAGTGTTCAAAGTTTGTCTTTATGCAATAGTATAGGCTATGTCCACTATCTTCTCAAAACTGTTGCAGTTCTTTAAGTTTGATCAAATTTGAAGTAGACTCCTGAAGCAATCACAGCGATCCTAGCAATAACAGCAATAGCAGTGACCATCAACATCTGGTGTTTAACCTACAAACCAAACAATAACTAAATAAATTTTAAAAAACAAAAAATAAATAAATAAATAAAAATGAATAAATGAATGAATGAATGAATGAATGAATGAATGAATGAATGAATGAATGAATGAATGAATGAATGAATGAATGAATGAATAACTGTGAGTTGGAAATCCAATCTATATTGCACACATTCTACTACACCCAAATTATCAATACTAAGTATCGATTTTACATAAATTCCCTTCCAAATTCACTTGAAACATAATGAAAACTTGAACAGAGAGAAAACTAAATCTAAAGTTCAGTTGTGTCATATGTTTAGAACGCCCCCCCTTCAACCCCCAAATGCTTAAATACACTAAGGCTCATCTTTACAATGTCAAATAAAATTCTACGACACAGTCGTTCAAAACTTTCGTTATTTGCAAAGAAAATCCAGGAAAAACAAAAGAAAACGGAGAAATTATCCAAACTGCCCGATGACAGGGATGTAATTGTCGGCAAATAATTTGTTCTGCAAGGTCATGCTAACCAACCCTCCAGCCATCACCTGAGAAAATGGACCATAATAAAGCGAACCTGATCCGCGACTTAATAGAGAGATGCGAAATTCATTACCAGTTCATGGTTGATACGTTTGCCGATGCTTAAGATGGAAAGAGAGAGGGAAAGTGAACGAGGAAAAAATACATAAAAGTGAAAACGATTCTGTTTAGCAGAAAAAAAAATTTGCTTTGGGATGGATAGAGACAGATTCATTTCAACCTTTGGAAAACAATTATAAAAATACAACATAAATGGAACAATGAGTGAGTCAGTAAATGAGTGAGAAAGCGAGTATCACTGTAAGCGAGTATTGTAAGCATGTGTGCGAGTGAGAGGTTTGGGGACATATTTTATTAAAAAATGCGAACGGCATTATATCCAATATTAATATCATAATAGTAATACACACGCAGAAATATGACATAAATAACATTTAATTTAAAAGAGAAAGTCTGTTTTTAAACGTTTAGATAGGGAAAGATTAACGCCACAATTTGTAAAATCACGAACTTAGTTCTTGTTTGTTCCAACTCAATTTTTTGTACAATTGAGAAATTCTACGTTAAACGTTTGCGGCTTTAGCATTATGATAAGGAGTTAGAGTAAATCGGAAGCGTGAAACAGTTAGATAATTGCCACAACACATTTTAAACAAGTGTCAAACGCTGGCATTCGTTATACCTTTTCTACTTACTGAAAGATCTCCAGATTTTTTTTTTCAGAAAAAGGAGTTGAAACAAACAAAAACTAAGATCGCAGAATAACCAAAGAGCGACAGTTTTTACGAGTCGAGTGAGTGAATGAGTGAATGTGTGAGCTGGGGATGGAGTGAATGAATGAATGGATGAATGAGAAAGTGAAAAAGCCAGCTTGTGAACGTGTGTGTGAGTGAAGGAGTAACTAAAAACACAACAACAACAGAAGACAAGCTAATTCTTCCTTTGACCTTACTGCCACAATAAATAACCTTTATTTACGACGCACACACAGTTTTCTTAAATGAGACCTCCCTGCATAAAGAGTTAATTAGAGTTGTCTTGTCCCGCTAGCAGCTCATTTCACTTTTGCGCTATCGATGACTGCCTCGGGAAATGCAGGGCAAATTGTCACAGTCGGGCCACATTCACTACATGCATGGAATGATTCGCCTTAGAAAACTCGTGGGGCTTTGTTGAGCTATGACGGTGCAAGACGAGTCAAAACCCATCAGGGGTTCTGGGGACAATCTCAGAGGGAAAGACGAAATGGAGGTCAGGCCGGATTGTATAACCGACTTCGGCTTGCACACACACAAACATTGAAAAAAAAAAAAAAATGAAAGAAAAGAGCGACCGCGCTGATTCCTGAACGGGGCAGAGCTGCAGAGGTCCAGTGGCGACACCCGAGCCCCCTGGAAAATGCCCCAGATCGGTGATTCTCAGATTATTTTTTGGTCACGACTCCTTCTAACGGCTCTGGGATATCAACAGCGTCCCATCCCTTTTTGCCATTGTTGTAGAGTTAACACTACTTTGTTCTCGCGACAATTAGGACTAATATTGAAATGCTTAATTAAACAATTGGGACTACGTTTATATATATGTTCACCAAAGTAGGACCAACATTAAAATGTCTGTCCAACAAATGAAAACCAACATTAAAATATAATATTTATGTTCAATAAATTAAAATATAACATTATGTTCAACAAAATAAGGACCAAAATTTTAATATTTGGTCCATAAATTTGGACTTCCACGATATTTTTTTATATTTTTTTTTGTGCGCGCCAACAAAATAAAAACTAGCTAAATACAATTTAAAATCGAGGAAATAAAAAAAAAAAACCTAAGTCTCGTCCGTGATCTAAGCCGAGAACTTCGACACTCACATTGTGAGAAACACTGGTTAACCCTCTTATGCCTGATGTACCGTATCTCGGAAATTCCCATTGGTGCCAAATGTTCTCCATGTGGGACAATTTCTAACTGACAATATATTACTTTACTTGACAACATAGTCTTTCCTTTCTTCTTTCTTTTCCCCATTTATTTTGAATAATATTTTGTAGGTTTCAAATTTCGTGGACGATGAACTTTTCGTCTGGGCACTAGAAAGTACTGACTTCAGCTTTAGACAAATGAAAAAAAAAAACAATTAAAAAAAAAAAAGTGATGCAGGCC
This sequence comes from Onchidella celtica, assembly GCA_963931925.1. Taxonomy (NCBI): domain Eukaryota; kingdom Metazoa; phylum Mollusca; class Gastropoda; order Systellommatophora; family Onchidiidae; genus Onchidella; species Onchidella celtica. The sequence continues at coordinate 41,679,866 of OZ007581.1, read as the reverse complement.
CGAGGAGGGCATAACTGCAGAGGTCCAGTGATGACACCAATTTTGCAGAGTTCCCGGGTCGCTGCATCCATTTGCGTGCACCAGCCTTCGTCCCCACGTCGAGTACAGGTCTCTCTTGCATTGACGATAATTAACCGTTGACATAGGAACATGTAATCACTTGCGCTATTCTGTGTCCTACTTTTCTCTATTCCATAATTTCTCAGTCATTATCTCGGTTATTTCATTAAGCGTTTATCAATCTTACTTGTTCAGTTAAGTGTGTAATTCTTTATTTGCTTGCAAAACTCTTTCACACACGTGTACACTCACACAGAGAGAAGAGACTAGTTTACTAACTTGATTTACCGCTCCGTGTTTCAGGTCTTTATTCTGGGAGGTTCGCTGCCCTTGGCATTTACACCTCACTAATCTCGTGTTTGTTTTAGTGTGTTTTTGCGGTAGGGATTAGTTTTATTTTAGACTTGCCCGGGCAGCGGCCTTGTTCGGCCTGCTCTTCTCGACTTTCAACGGCCAAAGTGTCTTTAACATACGCTACGTGCCCACGGACCCTCCGAGTTTTTCCTCTGTATCAGAGAAGACTAGGTGCTCGATCTTACCTACCATAGAATCAGGGACAGGAATCCCCAATCCTCCCCCACCCCCCAAAAAAATTTAAAAAATTCCAACATGCCTGCACCGACAGGGGATCGAACCTGGCACTTTCGGCATGAGAGGCGAGCACTTTGCCTCTAGACCAGCGTGAGTTACAGTTCTATGTGCACTCGTATCACATTCAAGTGCACAAATACACACACTATCACAACAATAGTAATAAAATGATGATGATATCAATAACAATAATAATGATGATAATAAAGAAAGCCACTGCGGTGATGCATGACAATAGCAAACGCGCCGGGAAATAATATAGTAAAACTAGCTGAGGTTCCCGGCCCTGCCCGGGATAAATCGGTTTGAATATTGGTTTCAGTTCTGGGTGGTTATTATGGACCTGCTTCATCTTGCCTGCTCCTATTTGATTTTTGTTTGTTTGTTTGTTTGTTTTTAAATACGTCTTACTGCTCTGCCTTTGTGAGTTGACACCCTGCGCATCCCGTACAACAGCATGATTTGCGCACGGGCTAGTGTGTTTGATGGTGAACACATCGCAGGAAGTGATAACGAAACCTTAAAATGGCGAACCATGACTCGAAATAGATCTAAGTGATGGCGAAACAATAAATTTCCAATAAAAAAAACTATACCGATTTGAGACTTCTATTAAAAACTGTGCACTCTTACATCCATTCTGATGCACCATATAAAATTTGAAGTCTGGGTGTTGAGTGATTCAGAAGCCTTTTGCAACGAAAAAATCCCAAGTCCACAAATATATATAGTATAGAAAACAACAACTACAAAACATACTGATAGAAACAATAACATCAGCAGCCAAACAACAACAATAACATCATTGCCAAATTCAGTTCCATCAGTAACAAAACCATAACAACTGAATCATCAAGAACAACATCGTTTATAATCATATCAACACTAAAAACCAACAAATAGGACAAAATTAAGCAATAGTAACTCTGCAACAACAGCAACAACGGCGAAAAAACCACACACAAAACAGTAACAACTACAAGAAAGACAACGGCAACATCTACATCAACAGTAATAACTTTAGTTTTTTTCTCTTCTTAATTACTGATCCAGATCATTTGATTTCGTGGCATTGTCTGTGCGCAACGCAAGAGTGTGCGCGAGCGCGTGTGTATGTGTGTGTGTTTTATGTGAGCATTTCATGTGTAAAACATTAGCAGTGGTAAACGTATTCACAACCAGAGAGAAAGAGAGAGAGAGAGAGAGAGATGGAGAGAGAGATAAAAGGAGAGAAAGAATGACTGAGAGAGGGGGAGAGAAAGAGAGAGAGAGAGAGAGAAAGAGAGATAGAGGGAGAGAAAGAAAGACAGAAAGAGAGCGAGAGAGAAAGAGAGAGATGGAGAAAGAAAGAAGGAAAGAGGCAGAGGGAAACAGAGAGAGAAAAAGAGAGAATGGGGGAAAGAGAGAAAAATAAGAGACAGAGAGAGAGAGAGAAAAGAGAGAGAAAGAGAGATGGGGGGAGAAAGAAATACAGAAAGAGAGCGAGAGAGAAAGAGAGAGAAGGAGAAAGAAATAGAGAAAGAGGCAGAGGGAAATAAAGAGAGAGCAAAAGAGAGAGTGAGGGAAAGAGAGAGAGAGAAAGAAAAAGAGAGAGAGAGTGAAAGAGACACAAAGATAGACAGAGAGGGCGAGAGACAGACAAAAACAGACAGAAAGAAAGCAAGAGAGAGACGGACAGACAAACCGAACGACTCTGTTCTGTGAGAACTGCCCTGCTAATAATCCTGATTGTTGTTTTTTTTTTGAAAAAATAAACAAACAAACAACAGCAACAAAGCTAATGGATAAAAACACAAACACAGATTCTGCCAGGCCGCATAAAAATATCCCCCGCCAGAGCAATTTCTCTAGCCCGGGTGTAAGACGGGGTATTTTAGGTACATCTGACATTGAGATCCCAAATTGGGAAAAGTTGAGCATAATCTAGGTATCTTTTTTCCCCCCCTCTAATCCCGGGAATGATAATGCATGCTGATGTGTGTCTCTGGTTTACTGTTCTTCTTATTTTGAGATGTTGTGAGATAGGACAGTGGTTCTCGAACTGTGGGTAAAGCCCAAAATTGGCGGGGAAAAAAGACGTTAACAATAATCACAATGGAAGTAATACCTCCAATTAGACGATCTATTTTTGCCATCGGCAGTTCGAAGCAGTAGTGTTTCCTGATGTGATATGCTGTTGTAAGTTTTCCTAATAGATTGTTCTGATAGTGTGTGTGTAAGTAATGTTCCTATTTGCTGGTAATTTTATGTGAGCAGTGTACGTGTGTGCGGTATCCATTCAAGACCTGTAGGTCTCAGATATTGTATTTACTGTAGTTATATAAAGTTATATCTCATTTTATCTGCCTTATCTTAATGTTGCCATGAAAGGCTTTTTAACCGCCGGGTCTTAAATTCTATAAAATACCATACTACGCACAGAAAGACGCACGGGTGTACGTGAGCATATAAAAGATCTTGAAGTTCACTATATTTTTAATACTGTCCTTAAATTTGAGCCAATACTGAGTTGAACCAGAAGAAAGTGTTCCGACATTTTGAGCCGGCAAAAAAAGACACATTTTCTTCGAGTAGAATTAAAAAATATGACAGGAAATTTCGTTTCTGTGCCTCAGTTTACACACTGGTGATCGAAATTCAACTTTAAAAATCACAGCTGAGGATTCCCCGAGTCAGCAGGCCAGCTAGTAATAATAATAATAATAATAATAATAATAATAATAATAATAATAATAATAATAATAATAATAATAATAATATTTCCCAATCAAACAAAGCAGATAGTCTAAGCTTTGCCGATTCCAAACCTTCGCCGATCCTTTATGATGCCTAAATTTATTGACATTATCATCATCCTAGCATCGCCAGAATCAGCGTCGCTAGCATTTTCATTGATTTTATCGCCATATTTACATCATCTCCGCTTGAATTGATGTCTAACGTCATCACCAAATACCCTCGTATGTCACTGGCATGACGTCATCGTGACGTCAGGATGACGTCAGTTTTGTCATAAAATCATGACGTCAAAATAAAAATTCTCACCGGATTTTTTGTGTTTTTTTTAAAACACGATCGGGACACGGTGGTCTAGAGGCAAGGTGCTCGCCTCTCATACCGAAGGCACTGGGTTCGAATCCCGGTCGGTGCAGGTATGTTGGAAGTTTGGGATTTTTTTCACATTTTCGGTAGGTATTATCGAGCACCTAGTCTTCTCTGATAAGAACAAAAAAAAAACTTTAAAAACTCGGAGGGCCCTTGTGCCCGTCAAAGATACCTTGGCAGTTGGAAATTGAAAACAGAAGGCCGAACAGGCCGCTGCCTGGGCAAAATTCTAAAAAACGAATCTCTACCACAATAAGAAAAAAAAAATGAGAAAAGTGAGGTGTAAATGCCAAGGGCAGGGAACCTCCTAAACTAAAGACCAAAACACATTGGATCTCACTGGAACTTAACGTCGTGACGCCATCACCTAACTAATCAACCAATTAAAATCGGCTGGTGGGCACCTAGGCTAAGGCATAAGGCAATTCTTTTAAAAAAACTGTTTGATTTTAATTAAGCCTAGTGAATCTAGGCGTTGTCAGTGTCGCTTTTATCACACTGACAAATCTCAAGAGAGATTGAAAAAAAAAACCCTGTCTACTTGTGTAAAAATTTTGTTCTGAAACAAAGTTCTATTGAAACCCCGTCAATGCAAATGGCCAGCCTTTCCAAATCAATGATTCTTCACGAAAGCAATTATCATGATTTCGTCCTTATCGTCATATCTTCAAATCATCATTCTCATCATCGTCCTTATCGTGATATCAAAAAGGAAGATCGGATTTGTAAAAAAATGGAGGGGGGGGGGGGGGGGGAGGCTCCTCAGCCACAGCTGATTATCACAAAATTCTGTTAATTATGGCGCTGTTTGCTGGCTCGTTCTTTGTAGCTGGTGTTGTTGTGGTTGATGTTATCTTTGATAATTGCTGTCGTTCCGGTGGTTGCAGTTGTTGTTGCTGGTGTGAACCGCACCCATTGTTGACGAAAACCGGGGGGGGGGGTGACGGGGAGAGGGGCGAGAGGGTAAGAGAGAGGATTTGTGAGATGAAAGAGATGAGTGAATTCACTTTGATCATCGGGACCAGCACTCACTTAGACCTCTATCGATGACTCATCCAGCTAATTCATCCCCTCCTCTCCTCCTTCCCTCCACCGCCCCAAATTCCCACCACCCCTTACGTTGGCCACTTACAGCCGTTAGGGAAGCTCACATGTATAGCTATTATGGGTTGTCCCACAACACTGATGGCCCCACTGTGTGATGCAAGTACTCACTCGCCCCAAAACGTTTTCCTCATGTTTCAGTCAAACAGTGCGACAAAGTAGTGCTCCTTTCATTGCAATCAAACACATGGGTATATGTGAGTGTGCATGAAAAAACCCACAATAATTATGTTGACAGAGCTGATTTTGAGAAAAACGACTTTGAAGTGAAAATATGGGTCCGACACAAACTTCCAACTTGGCTGTTGTTTATGGGACCGTGGCATGTTACAGGGTAAACTGTAGACGAGCAGTGAACACTACTCACTATGATCTCTATAACGGCTTTGTAATTAGACTACGGTCTCCTAACAAGATCCGAAAACTTCCGACTTGGCTGTTGTTTAGGGGACCGTGGCATGTTACAGGGTAAACTGTAGACGAGCAGTGAACACTACTCAGTATAATCTCTATAACGGCTTAGTTATTAGACTACGGTCTCCTAACAGCAATCACTCCAATATTAATGGGTCAATTGGCTATTGCTACTGTTAGGATTAAATGCTGTTTTCTCAAAATCTTGTTTTAGGGAGGTCACTGACTTCAATTATCAGAAATGTCTTGCCTTTTATTATATGTACAGAACTCAAAATGTCATGTTTGCGACTTATGCCGGGTTTTCTCCTGCACACTCACATATATCGTGCAATAAAGAAAGTAAGACCTCCAATATCCAAAATAATTATGGTAGGCTTTTTAACCGCCAAGCCTTAAACTCTACAAAATATCATATTACCCATAGAAAGACATAAAGGCGTACGTGGGCATATTTTAAAAGGTCTTGAAGTTTGCTATATTTTTAGTACTTTCTTTGATTTTGAGCCATAACTGACTTGAACAGAAGAAAGTGTTCCGACATGTGAGCCGGAAAAAAAAAAACGCATTTTCTTGGAGCAGAATTAAAAAGTATGACCGGAAATTTCGTTCTGCTCTTCAGTTTTACACATTGGTGATCGAAGCTCAACTTTAAACATCAAGTCTGTGTATCCCCCGTTGTCAGCGGGCCAACTAGTTTAAATAACAACAACAACAACAACAACAACAACGACAACAACAACAACACTACTATAGTACTAATGATGATAATAATAATAATGGACGCGCCTGTCATCACACATAATAATAGTGAAAATAGACATTCAGTAGTGCATCATTATAATTATTATTATTATTTTGTCATTACTATTATCGTTATCATTCTCTACATTATTATCATTATTATCATCATTAATGGTAGTAGTAGTTTTGTTATCATTGTTATTACTGCCCTCATCATTTTATTATTACTAAGCCTAAAACTTCGTACCGCACAGTGAAAACGAACACTCCAAATAATAATATAATAAAAAATAATGTCGTCAACAACAATACTTTTACTACCAATACAACAATAATGACAGTAATAACCAAATGCCCCCTTCTTTTCCGTCTCTGAATTTGTCCATCTTCTTCTTTGGCAATAATTTCTTTTTTTTTCTCATGATTTTCTTCTCAGTACCCCTCACCCCTCCTCAAGCCAAACCAGGTCTTTCTTCATCTTGCACCCTCCAAGTCTCCTCTTCCTCTCACTCCGAAACAGTAGAGTGAAAAAAAAAACACAAAACAGCCCAAAGGAATGAAAAAAAAACACACAAAAAACGCACCGCACACAGCCAAAATCACTTCTATGGAGGATTAAGAGAAAAACAAATCAAACTTGAACTCTTCGGGCTCTTTCTCTCATTCTGAAACAACAGCAGAGGGAGAAAGCTGGAATGGAAAAGAAAAAATAATGCAGAAAAAAAAACACAACAAAACAGCACAAAAACCACTCGCATGCAGGCTAAAAAAAAGGAAGGAAAAAAAAAGAAAAAAAAAAAAAACCCAGCACGGTCGCCCATCGTCTCTGCTCATATCCAGTCCAAGTGTGCACGCTCTTCTCCCCCCATGTGCACGACTCTACGCACGCTACCCTGTCAAACCAAGGCGCAGCTAATATCGCTTATTGCAGTGGCCTTCCCCTGGGGGGAGGGAGGGGGGGGGGGGGAGGGGTGAAGGGCAGGAGGGGATGGCACTGGGTAGTGGGAGTGTTTGTTGTTCCTTGTTTGTTTTGCCCCCCCCCCCCACGTTTACTTATATATTCTCCGACCTTTGCCCGAGTTTTTTTTCTTTTTTCCGAAGGTTACTTAGTTAATTATTTACTCGTTCATTAGCCTTGCATTTCCTCACTCACTCACTCGTTCACTCATTCACCCACTCCTTCACTCACTCACTCACTCGTTCACTCACTCATTCACCCACTCACTCACTCACGCACTCACTCACTCACCCACTCACTCACTCGTTCACTCACTCATTCACCCACTCACTAACTCACTCAGTCAGTCACTCACTCACTTGCTCACTCACTCACTCACTCACCCACTCACTCACTCATTTAGTAACTGACTCACTCATTCACCCATTCACTAACACACTCACTCACTCATACAAACTGGCTCGCTCCCTCATTCACACAGACTAACTAAGGAACGAACAAATGAATGAACGGACGAATTAACTAACGAATGAACTAACTAACAAACCAACTAACTAACTAAGCTATCCAGAACATCAAATATAATATTTACTCTTTCACTCTTTCCACCTTCGTCCTTTCCATCGATTACTTTCAACTTTCTCATGCTTTCTGAATCACTCACTCTCCCTTCTCTCTCTCTAGCTGTCCCGGCAGTAATCCACTCCATATTGGAGGAAGGGTAATTACACCATCTGAGAACACGTCCCCGATTTCCCTCCCTGTCTGTGTGTGTTTGGGGGGGGGGGGTGAGGTGCAAGGGGTGACAACACAAAGGCAACCCCCGTAGGAAAATTGGATTCCGTTTCTTTCTGTTTTCCGGGTAAAGTTTTTAAACCGAGTTTTCGATTTCTTTCTGCTTTCATTTCCTGGTATTGTGTGCTCGTGTTTTTTCCCTCTTTGGCATGGATTGATGCAGTGACTGAGTGGCAGTGGTGAGACAGAGAGACAGAGAGAGAGAGACAGACTGCCAGAACAGACATACAGAAAGAGAGAGAAAAAGAGAAAGAGAGAGACAGAAAGATAGAGAGAGAGAGAGAGAGAGAGAGTGACAGGGAATGAGAAAGAGAGAGGGAGAGAGAGTGAGAGAAAGACAGACTGACAATGAGAAAGAGAGAGTTGGACACAGAGAGAGAGTGAGAGACAGACAGACAGAAAGAGAGAAAGAGACAGAGAAGGAGACAGATACAGAGTGAGGGAGAGAGAAACAGAGAGAGGCAGTCAGAGAGGGAGACAGACAGAGACAGAGAAATAGAGAGACAAAGAAAGAGGTGGAGAAAGAGGGAGAGGGAGGGTGGGGAGGAGTCAGTGCAGTTGAGGGAGGCTTGACTTGTGTTACTAGCCCCAATACAGACGCATTTTGATGATAATAATAATAATAATAATATATTGCATTTATATAGCGCCCAACCCCGTCGATGACAAGCTCTGGGCGCTTTAACAAACTCTTACACACACACACACACACGCATACACAAAAGAAATTCAAAAATATTTACTCTTGTTGCTGCCGAAAAACATCTAGCCTAGTTTGTCTGAAAGAAATGGGTCTTCAGATGGCGTTTGAAAGAACCAATGTCATTAATTTCCCTGATAGACAGAATGAAGAAGTCATGGTAAAATGAGTATGAAAGAAAGGCAAATAGAAGGAAAATAAGGGAGGAGGATATGAACACAGGGGGGTGGGGGAAAGTCTGGCCTGTGCTGTGAGCCTCGGTAAAGATAAAACGCCAGTGATTGGGAGAATGGAGATGTCTTGGTAAAGGAGAAGAAAAAAAAAAGGAAGGTATCTCGAGTGGAGGAGGAAGTATTTGTGGACTTGTATTATTTGCATCAGTAGATAACGCTGGAATGATATGGACAGTGATGAAGAGGGAGAGAGAGAGAGAGAGAGAGAAACAGAGAGAGAGAGAGAGAGAGAGAGAGAAAGACACAGAGGGGAAGAGAGGGACAAAACGACGGCGCTGTTGGTCATGGTTGTGGTTTGAGTTTGAGTTTGAGTTGAGTTCATGCTGATGATGTTGACGGTGCTGCTGGTCGTGGTTGTGGTTTGAGTTTGAATTTGAGTTCATGCTGATGATGTTGACGGTGCTGTTGGTCATGGTTGTGGTTTGAGTTTGAGTTTGAGTTCATGCTGATGATGTTGACGGTGCTGTTGGTCATGGTTGTGGTTTGAGTTTGAGTTCATGCTGATGCTGTTGACGGTGCAGCTGGTCGTGGTTGTGGTTTGAGTTTGAGTTTGAGTTCATGCTGATGACGTTGACGGTGCTGTTGGTCATGGTTGTGGTTTGAGTTTGAGTTCATGCTGATGATGTTGACGATGCTGTTGGTCATGGTTGTGGTTTGAGTTTGAGTTCATGCTGATGCTGTTGACGGTGCTGCTGGTCGTGGTTGTGGTTTGTGTTTGAGTTGAGTTCATGCTGATGATGTTGATGGTGCTGTTGGTCATGGTTGTGGTCTGAGTTTGAGTTGAGTTCATGCTGGTGCTGTTGGTCATGGGTGTGGTTTGAGTTTGAGTTCATGCTGATGATATTGACGGTGCTGCTGGTCATGGTTTTGGTTTGAGTTTGAGTTTGAAGAAAGCAAAAAGACACGACAACGGCCACACTGTGATAGGCAAAAAGCAAGTCGACTAGACTCCTGTATAGGGGACACGGTGGTCTAGAGGCAATGTGCTCGTCTCTCATGCCGAAGGTACCGGGTTCGATCCCCGGCCGGTGCAGGCATGTTGAAATTTTAAAAAAAAATTTTTTTGGGTGGGGGGGGAGGGGGGTCCTGCCCCTCATCCCATTGCAGGTAGGATCGAGCACCTAGTCTTCTCGGAAAAGGATGAAAAAACTCGGAGGGTACGTGTGCCCATTGCGCATGCTAAAGACACCTTGGCAGTTGAAAGTCGAGAAGAGCAGGCCTAACAAGACCGCTGCCAGGGGCAAAAATCTGAAAAAACTTTTCCCTACCACAAAAACACACAGAAACAAGAAGAAGAAAAATAAAAACAAGAAAAGTCAGGTGTAAATGTCAAGGACAGCGAAACCTCCTCAAATACAGACCTGAACGCAAGGGAAGACTACACCAGAAACACCCACCAACAACCCGCTCACCCAGAAATCTTTCAGTGGTGGTAGCAGTAGTGGTAGTTGTAATGAGGGGCGTGATGATGGTTGTGAGGGTGATGATAATGATGATGACAATGGGAGGTGGTGACTGCTGTAGTAGCAGTTGTGGTAGTTGTAGTGAGGGACGTGATGATGGTGGTGAGGATGGTAATGGTGATGACAATGGGAGTTGGTGACTGCTGTAGTAGCAGTTGTGGTAGTTGTAGTGAGGGGCATGATGATGGTTGTGAGGATGATGACGATGATGACAATGGGAGGTGGTGACTGCTGTAGTAGCAGTTGTGGTAGTTGTAGTGAGGGGCGTGATGATGGTTGTGGGGGTGATGATAATGATGATGATGACATTGGGAGGTGGTGACTGCTGTAGTAGCAGTTGTGGTAGTTGTAGTGAGGGGCGTGATGATGGTTGTGGGGGTGATGATAATGATGATGATGACATTGGGAGGTGGTGACTGCTGTAGTAGCAGTTGTGGTAGTTGTAGTGAGGGGCGTGATGATGGTTGTGGGGGTGATGATAATGATGATGACAATGGGAGGTGGTGACTGCTGTAGTAGCAGTTGTGGTAGTTGTAGTGAGGGGCGTGATGATGGTTGTGGGGGTGATGATAATGATGATGACAATGGGAGGTGGTGACTGCTGTAGTAGCAGTTGTGGTAGTTGTAGTGAGGGACGTGATGATGGTGGTGAGGATGGTAATGGTGATGACAATGGGAGGTGGTGACTGCTGTAGTAGCAGTTGTGGTAGTTGTAGTGAGGGGCGTGATGATGGTTGTGGGGGTGATGTTAATGATGATGACAATTGGAGGTGGTGACTGATATGGTAATGAAGAAGAGGGTGGTTGCTGATAGTTGTACGATGATAACAGTGATGAGTGTGGCGATAACAGAATTGATGATTGAGGGATGACAATAATTTCCTCTCACTGAACAACTGAGGAATTTTCTTCATCACGTTAATTATTGACATCCTTCGATTACGTTATCTTTCTCACTAATATTTTTGCTATGCTAGAAAACAACAACAGAAAAAAAGTACTTGCAGTGATAGTATAATAATATTGGAAGAGCAAAATAATAATTGAAAGAAAAATGAAAAATAACAAGAACCAATAGAAAAGTCGAAAAAACTTAAACTTCGTTTTTCTCAAAACTTCAAAAATGTTGATATCCGGTTCTTGCACGGAACCGTCGATATGTGAGTGGATCTCGGGAAATCGGGTTTAAAGTGAAAGACCAAATTCCTCCAAAGGAGGAAACATTATCTATGAAAATTGAGATTTGCTTATAAAATGAAAGATCGGCCATTTTTCTGCATTCAGTCAAATTATTTTGCTTAAAATCGTCTGAGAAATATTTTAGTTTGATTTTTAAAAGGGGTATAAAAATTTCACCTTAAGCCCGATTTCGCTAAATCCACTCACATCTTTGATATTAATGTTATTTAATATCTATTATATTATAACATATTGTTCAGAAAAAGACAGGGAATATTCTTTGGACATAATAATAATGAGTAGACGAGGACTAGAACATTTAGTAACAACATGGAACTTAATGGAAGAAGAAGCCGGGAACGACAACGCATAAAGATGCAGGACGACCTAAAGGCCTGGCTGGGAATGCACACCACCAACGACGTCATCAGGGCTACGGAAAATCGTGAGAGATGGAAGGGTCATGGTCGCCAACGCCTGCCGGCAGGGCACTTAATGATGATGATGATTGTTCAGTATTATTTTAAAACATTAAAATCAAAATAATATTGTGTGAACATAATGTCTAAATGACATTAGTAACTCTGGTAGTGGAGGGTGCTGGTAGCGGACATAAGAAAAAAATAAGTCAGGCGGAAAAATAGTCGAGTGCCGGAAAACAGATCGGGCGGAAAAAAAAGTCAGATCGGAAATATAGTCAAGCGAAAAAAAAGTCAAGTTCTATTAGAGGCTTTTCTTAATTAGTCAATATACGTGATAGGTGAGTATCTAATGTCCTTTTCGAGTCCTTTTGTACAGGCATAAAATAACAAACTTCGATTAGATATCACAATTATCAATTCCTTGTATTATATTCATATTGTTAAAGCAATAATAACGTCTAATTATAATCCTTGTCTTTTTTTTTTCCGGCTCGCCTTTTTATCATGAATGTTGTTATTTGTACGTACGTCCCCTAAGTTGTTTTTTTTTTTGCGCTAGGGGTGCGTATTTTAAAGCCTTTTGTGACTCCGGAGCTAGAGGGCTCCTCCCGAAATACTCCTAATAATAGCTTTAATTAATTATTCTTTCATATTTTGTTGTTGTTGTTGTTTTCCTCCTGTTTTTTTGGCTGAAAGAGTAGGTGGGCAAAGGTTAGGGATTCGATAAGATTTAGGGTTAAGGATAAGGAAGGGGTTAGGGGTAGGTACGTATGCGCGCTAGCGCAGAACGCTTTGGGTACCTACGTGCAAATAACAACAGCCTTATATCATTTTTATTTTTTTGTTGTTTTTTTTCATTCCCCCCTGTTTTCCACCTGATCTCTATTCCACTTGATCTGATTCCACTGTTATCATCGTACAACTATCGGCAACCACCATCTTCTTCATTACCATATCAGTCACCACCACCACACACACACCCCCCTCCCCCCCCACCTCCAACCTTTCTTCCACAAGTATAGTTGTTGTTGTTGTTGTGGACGTTGTCATTTTTTTTACCTGCCCCACCTTTAAGCTTAACTATTCTAGTTTCTTCTGTTTAGTAATTCTTTTTTTCATCACACTTTTTCTTCTCTTCAAAATCATTTGTTGTGTTTCCTTCCCTCTCTTTCTAACAGTCACATACCTATTCTGTGTCTTTTCTAATTCATTGCCAAAGAAACAAATGAAAATTTTTAGATTTTTTTTTGTTTTCTATCTTTTTTTTTTCTCCTTCCGTCTTTTCTCTTCCTCTTTATTTTCTTATCTCTGCACGAGCGTTACTGCGATTGCTTAATCTGTGCGTGACCGCGTGTGTGTTTGTCCATGAGCACGCACGAGTGTGTGTGCGCTGAGGCCATTTCCTGATCAAAGAGCGATGGAATAGCATTTCTAAACAAATTTAAATCCGGACACTCGCAAAAGACTGGTCGATTCCAAAAGCGGAAATGAAGATAGAACACCCCTCCTCTTGTGCCCTGGCATGCGCAGTGCAGCGGCAAGGGGCTAAGTGACGTCACACACCGAACCATTCAGCTGGCAGTGTGACTTGTTCTCCTTTCCGATTGGCTGATTTAAAATTAAGATTGCCACAGCAACACGATACAATACGTCGATTATTTTTTTTTATCCTTATTTTCTTTTCTTTCATTTTCTGTCTTTCGTGTTTGTTAAGGGCTATGGGAGCAACACAGTTATGACTTTAGATTAAGTAGAAAGAGCGAGAAAGAAATAAAAAAAAAAAGCGAAAAGAAAAACGAATTCAAAATTAGTTTATAGATTTCAGCTTTGTTGTGCCTCGGTGTGTTGAATGGTTTCATTATTTTCATGTGCACCTTATCAAGATGTATGATTTTGTTCCAATCGATTTCATTGTACGAAACAGGTTTAGTTCATTTGATGGTAAAAACGGCCAATATTGATTGGAAAAACCTGGGGCCGTATGCAGGGAGTTTGTCATCATTTTCTGTCAGTTTGACATTGTGGAATAACTGGATAGAATCAGGGTGGACTGGGGGTAGTTCTGTATTGTGGGAAGGCATGTCAACGTGGTGGCAACTCATACGATGCCAGGAAAAGAATAGACAAATGGCGACCCTAATTCTGGTTTGTTCCAACTCTACTTTTTGCACAAATGAGAAATTCTACGTTAACTGTTTGTGGCTTTAGTATTGTGATAAGGAGTTAGAATATATCAGTACTGTGAAACAACTTGATAAGTGCCATGTGGCACTTGAAACATGTGTTAAAGTGGGTATTTTTTTCCCCCACTCTTCTACGTACTGAAAGATCCCCAGTTTATCAGGAAATGGAAATAGAACAAATATGAATGAAGGTCACAAAATATAGTATAAATGTCAAAGAAGAAGAGGAGATAACTGTCTTGGAAGAATCGTTGGATGTTATGGGTGGGATTTGTCGTACCTTGTGGGTATGGGAAGAGAACAATGTAGAAGTTTGATGGTTGAAAAGGCATGCATGAGGCAATAATCTTATCACTGTGTATAATCCAAATAGACAGACAGACAGACAGACAGACAGACAGACAGACAGACAGACAGACAGACAGACAGACAGACAGATAGATAGATAGATAGATAGATAGATAGATAGATAGATAGATAAATAGATAGATAGATAGATAGATAGATAGATAGATAGATAGATAGATAGATAGATAGATAAATAGATAGATAGGTAGAAAACAAACAAACAGACAGACAGAAATATTCAATAACTTACCCGCTCTGACTGTGACATTATTACTGACAATGGTTCCACCAGCATTGGACGCCAAACATCTGTAGGATCTCTTGTGCACATCAGCACGGAATCGTGAGACTTGGAAGGGGTGAAAATACAGTGTGTTGTTGGCTAAAACAGTGAGTAGGTCAGGGATGCTATCTACTGCACTCCCGTCTTCCTTGATCTGGAATGAGAGATAGAGAGAGAACATTTACAATGACCGGAAGGTTTAAACTAACTAAGTCAGCAAACATACTTCAATACGACCTAAGATTTCCGTAGGATTGGTAGGATTGTTATGGGGCGGGTTCCCTTCGTCAAATCAAAGTCCGCATGTCGCAACAAGCGTATCTACATGTCATTCCTATGTGCGAACTTGACGATAATCCTATGCGTCCGATATCCGTAGGGTTAAGGGTTGGGGACTAATCTCTAATCACCCACATCTAGGCCACACATGCAGCTGAGCTGCGTTGCTGTCGTGTCACCGATGCATTCCATTTTATTTTTAAATGTAGGTGAATGAATGGAGATACTCACACTTGGGAGACACAACGCTACGTTAGTTCTTGTTTGTTCGATTTCCATGTCCTGAAATATTGGAGATCTTTTAGTATGTGGAAGAGGTATAACAAATGCGCACTTTGACACTGTCTTGTTTGAAATGCGGTGTGGCACTCGTCAAACTGTTTCATATTTTCCGATTTATTCCAACTCCTTATCATAATACCAAAGCCGCAAACGTTCAACGTCGAATGTCTCAGTTGTGCAAAAAGTAGGGTTGGAATAAGCAAGGACTGAGGTCGCGTTATCGAAGTACACATGTAACTTTGTTGTGTTGCTATCACATCGCGGTCTCATTCAACATTTTTTTTTTTTAATTTAGGCCAATGAATAGAGATGCCTGGACATGCGAGACACTGTGTCTGACCGGGCTTAGTATGATACCCCCCTCAGCCCGGAACGTCACAGTCAGTTGTTGCCAGCAAAATGTATACCCAAGAAATGAAGGCAGAAGCTGACTGTGTCTGGCCGGGCCTAATATGATAGGGTTTTCCCGGATTTAGTAAGAAAATAATAGGAAATTATGGTGTGCACTTCTTGTTCACCAGCAGCTGACTGCGTCGTTCCGGGCATAGTATGATACTCTCCTTAGAGGGAACTTTGTGTACTCGTAGAGACTGAAACTAGTCTGTCTCTTTGGTGGATTCAACAGATGTTCAAGTCTGAATCAAATCCAAGGCAAAATAGACTTGGTTCTGTGCACAACTAGCCTTGGGAACGGGGGAGCAATTCAGTAAGTCTCAGCTTCCTACAAAGACTGAAATTATGGAAATTATGTACATTCTACTTTCAATACAATCTCCGGTCAGGATTCCATTGCCAATTCAGAGCTCTTCAAAAGAGTTTCTACAAATAGTCTTCATTACTTCAACAGTTCTATAAAACGACCACTTTTCGAAACTCTCCAATGAGGTATCTACAAACTGGTTACTATTTCAAACTTCCCCAGTGGTATCTGTCAAACAGCACCTATTTTAGAGTTCTCTAACACTTTCTACAAAGCTATTATCTTTACATGCTATAATCTCTTCAACGAGGTTTCTATGAAATGACAGCTCGTCAGACAGAAAGTCCACGGCCAGTTCTATATAAAGAGAGCTATTTCCAAGTTCTCCAACAGCAATATAAAACATGTTAAAATATGTTGTTGTTTTTTTTTTCAATCCCCTTGGACATTTTCAACAACACTAACAGCTTCTCAAGTACCTCAGTGGCAGCTAAAAAATGAAACCATCTTAAAAGTGTCCATTAGTTTCTATAAAACGATCAGCCTTTCAAAACGTTCCACAAATGGTTCAGCAAACTGACAGGTATATCTGCAGTTCTCCAGGAGTTGCTATTAGCCATTTCAAAGTTCTTTGACGGCTTTTAGAATATAACATAATAATTGTTTTTTGGGTGTTTTTTTTGGTAAATTTCAGCAAACACTGTACAGCCAGCATGCTTGACATCCTAATGCCAAGGCAAGTGTCCAGGCCAGACCATGGAGGCGAAGAAGAGCAGACAGGCCAATTAGTAAGGGCCTACAATATTGAGAGGGCCTCCTCCCCCCCCCCCCCCCCCACGTCTTGGTCGACAGAGACGAGGGAGGGAGCTTTGATACAGAATATTAGTAACATTTAAGAAGATTCATATAAAGGCGTATATATAGATAACCTAGATTACCGGTGCTAGATTGCCTCAAGGGTTTGCCCCCAAAACAGGATCAAGATGCCAACAAGAAGATCTTCAACGTCTTACAATTTAGTCTCTCCCCTCCCCCTCCCCCCCCCCCCAGTGTCTTTAGCACTAATTACAAAAACAAAACTACCTAATGAGTAGACTGAAAATGGGCCTACAGTTCCCATCTGACCTAGGCCCATTATCAGTCTTGCGCAGGCCTGCTGATGTCTACAATAATAGTGCAACTCAGAATGAAGCGTCAGATCGGATAAGATGGCCAGATATTGTAATCCGGAACATGGTCTTCGCTGTTATTTTCCCTTTGAGAATTGTACTTTCATTTTTCATAACAAGCGAGGATGTCGCTGCAGTAAATCAATGAATTGAACAATGTTGATGATTAAAACAATGATTAATGAGATACTGGAATGGATCAGTTTCTGGGTGCATTTTCCGAGGAATATAAAAGCACTGAATGCACTGGGAAAGCCCTATAGAGTTTTCTGTTTCGTTCTATTGTTTACGCTGGCGTAGTTTCCCGAGGAAATTGGCGAGGGTTCATAATAATTTGATCATTCTGTCATGGATCTCTGTGTTGATCTGGTTTTACGACATTGTCGAGGAGGATCTTAATTAATAAAGAGTACAGGATAAACGTCGTAATGTTTAACGTCTTTCTTTTTTTTTTCGTCTTCATCTACTTCTTGTATTCTGCCATCTTGTTTTTCTTTTACACATGCTTTTTTTTTCTCTCTCTCTATCTCATTCTTCCTCATTTCTCCGTCGTCTTCTGAGCTTTTCCAGTCTCGATCTCCCTCCTCTTCCTTTTTTATCATTTCCTCCCCCCCCCCCTCCCCTCCTTCATCCCTCTCTTTTTTCTCTTGTATTCTTCCCCACCTTCCACATCTTTCTTTCCAATTTCTCATCCTTCTTTAGCATTTCTTTTTTTCCACTTCTCTTCCCTCTCCTCTCCTGAATTCCTCCTCTCCGCACCCTCCCCCCTTCCCCATTCTGTCTTTCTTCATTCCGCTTTTTCTCTCCTCTCTCAGTCTCCATCATTCTCGTTCCATTTCCCTCCTTATCTCCACCGCCTCCTTTCCCCGCCCTCTTCTACATTTAAACCTCATACACACTTCTCCATCTCTCCCTCGTTCCTCATCTCTTATCTACGTGAAATGAGTGAGTTGAGTGCTGTCTTTCACTCCAAACGACATAACTCTGCCTGCAGCCATAGCTTTGAGTGGCTGGGGGAATTATGGGCAGGCAACTCTCATGCCTCACGGATAACTTCCGTCCCTGCTCACCTGCCCTTGAATCATAAATAAACGACAGTTAAAAAAAAAACGGTCCAGATCTCATATTTCCAGCGCTGCGAGATTTCAGTGAGATTACAATGGACGTCATTCATTGTACTGGAGATAAATATGGCTTCATACGGCTTATACCATCTTTTAATGTGAATAATGCTCCTGCTATTGTTCTGCATTGTTTGTTTTTATTTATATTTTGTTTTGTTCTAATGTGCTTTGGCTTCGTGGTTTCTGGCTTTTGTTTCGGTTTGTTTTGATTTTGTTCCTGTAACCTTTGAATAGTTCACCGAGTTTCGAAATGTCAACGGCAGCATGTGCATTTTATTTGTGTGTTGTTATGGTAATGAAATACAAAGTAAATAAGATTTCTGGGCTGGGTGTTTTGGTTTGAAAAAACCTTTCCTGCTTACAGGATTTTGTATTGTGGGTAATTGCAAGATATTTACAAGGATGACTGAAAAAGAAACTGATCTATGTATTATGATGAACACTGTTGTTACTTGTATGTACGTACCGACAGCGTTTTGCGCTAGGGGCCCATACGTACACGTACCTATCCCTAACCCCGTCTTTATCCTCAACCCTAAATCTTATCAAATCCCTAACCCTGTCCTTCACCTTTTCAAACAAAAAAAACAGGAGGAAAACCGAAAGAAAATCTGAAAAAAAACCCAACAAATTAATTAAGGCTGTTGCTGTTAGGAGTATTTCGCAGGGGGGGGGGGCGGGGGGGGGGAGATCCCTAGCTCTGGAGTCACAAAAGGCTTTAAAATACGTACCCCTAGCGTAAAATACTTGGGGCACGTACATACAAGTAACAACAATCTATGATGAATATTTCTTTCTATATTAGAAGACGTTATCACGCCCAGAAAATGGTCAGGTTTTTTAAACAATTGCTCAGCGATCCATGACTGCTCGTTAAATGTTAGCTGTTGGCTACAGATCGCCCCCATAGTTCTTGTCTGTTCCAACCACAGACTAATAAATTAACCAGACTGGAAACACGAGCTTCGGGCTGTGCCGTTTTTTACGGAATTTCCCGAGCGACGACTGTATAACCAACATGGCCGCCGCTCGGGAAATTCTGATTCTAGTTCTATCTGCAGTAGAAATTTCTTTTCATTTGTCAAGATTGGTTGTACATGTATTAATTTCTTGGTGCGGAACCAAACTTCCGCGTTCAGTAGGCGCGTCAAAATGGTGTCATTCAAAATTGTAGCTATGCTGAAGTGTCGGTCGCTACCTTAAACCTAATATGGCGGATGGTTCATGACCTTTCGCTGTTTTGTGACGTCACACAATGGGATCATCCAGTCTGGGTATTTTATTAGTCTGTGGTTCCAATTCCACTTTTTGCACAAATGAGAACTGAAAGGTTAAATATCTACGGCTTTAGTATTATGATCAGGAGTTGGAATAAATCGGAACTGTGAAAAAAGCTTGATAAGTGCCACAATGCATTCTAAACGAGTGTCAAAATGTGCATTTGTTATACCTCTTCTACATACTAAAGGATCTCCCGTTTTTAAAAAAAATGGAGATGGAACATACAAGAACTGAGGTCGCGAAATGAGTATAACGTTCAGAATGCTGGAAGTTTGCAGAAACCATGACACACGCGTTTGTCTTTTGTTTCAAGACTTTCTATAAGCTACACGCCGCTGGCCCTGTCCTGAATTCACACTATCGCAGATGACAACTATGCTCCTGATATTCTTTGTCGCATGTCCTGTGGACGCACTGAAAGTGTTTTGTGTTAAACTCTCTGTTGATGAAACGGGAGAACAATCTTTCAAATATTTATAACCAAATAGTTTTAACATAGGGAATGCATTTCAAGTAAAACTGTTTTTTTTCTTCTTTTTAATCTCTCCTGTAAATCTATGCCTTTCGCTCTTGTGCGCACAAACTGCAGTTTCATAATTAGGCCAGCCCAAACAATACTTCAGTATGATCTCACTTTTTGAAAACCCTCGCCTTTCTCTCCGATAGTGAACTAACATTTGACTCGTTGACAAAAACAACCATTACATCATACCTCTCACGGAAAAGCCACGTCCAAGTTTATCCTCTAAATCCCATTTTTTAGATTCACCATGGATCGTTTTTCATCTCTCTCATACATGGTTTAACTTTTACCATTACCAGTATTATGTAATCAGCCGATCGCCATGTAAAATGCTATTGTGTGAACGATAAACGGTTTGTTACATAATATTCTGTAAGGTCAGGAAATAGCCTTATGTCTGAATTCCCCAGCTTATCACTAATCGAGCATAACAGTTACGTAGTGATGGTTTCCAATGCTGACCGATTATTTAACCCTTTTACTACCAAGCCCAATTGCCCTTCCATCCTTTAGGATACCAGAATAATGGATTATCGGATAGAAACACAGCAGGAATAGTACAAGCTTAGGAGTGCAATATATCGGCCTCGGGGCAGTTCTGTCATGAAACTGCAGGGCCGGTATATCGGCCATGTGGCAGCAAGAGGCGTTACAAGCGAATCTCAATCCTCCAGTGGCCAGAGACGAATCTCTCTCGCTAAACATTCTGAATTTCACAAAACTCGTTTAAAATAGTCTGAAAATGAATGAAACAAAAAATTTACAAGGAATATTATTTGTTGGTGTAAAGGTGTCCAAATGTAGAAAGTTTGTGTGATAAGGGAAATATTTTTTAAAAACACACACACACACACACAAAACCACTGGATATTATACAGTATTCATTATTTCAAATCCCTCGCTACAGGCATAATTATGTGAGACGCCGTAGAAACAGAGTTTTTGTTTTTGTTTTTTGGGACTTGATAGTCAGAATATATTCGCAGTGTTCATTTTATGAAGAAATTCTTGCGTTGCAGTGACTGCACACTTACCCAGTCTAATTCCGGGGCCGGGCTCCCACTGGCTGTACAAGAAATGGCCGTGCCTTTTGTATTGGCGAACACAACCTGACCCGGGGGCCGTGACATCCATGTGGGTCCTATGGGCTTGGGATAGTTACCATCAGCTGCACCTGGAATATAATGTAAAAGAAAAAAAGAGGGGGTTAACAGTGGCAGTATAATTATTGAATTTGATACAGAACAGGGTGGGATGGGATGGGATGGGATCAAATAAGATGATAAGATTAGATAATAAGATAAGATAATAAGATAAGATAATAAGGTAAGAAAAAGATTATTGCATAAGATAAGACAAGCCAAGAAGATTGGACAGCATAAGATAAGGTAAAATAAGATAGAGTTCAAGTTGAAGTTTAATTTATTGTAGGTCTAACGGCCAATTCAAAATACACAGAAGAATCTTGCAAGCAATCTTTGAAAACATTAAAAACAAACAAACAAACAGACAAAACGCACGGTCATTCACTGTCTCCGCTCCCTGCTGCCTGCTACAATTCACTTACTCACAATAGTATACAATAAAATACAACTTGTAATTGCCAGCAACAGTCATCATTTTTCAACCCACCCCCCCCCCTCCCCCAACGGATTTTTTCTCACCTTTATCTGTTGCGAATTTACTATAATTGAAGATATCACTAAGATTTATTTTTTTTCACACAAAGAAGAATTCAGTTTTTCAGACCTCACCAGGAGAAGTCACAAAACGACATTATTGTATTCGCTTAGAACTTTATGGCAAAACAGTCCAAACGAATAGATAAGATATGACGAGATAAGATGCAGTCCTACACCCCCTAAGATTAACACTATATATAAGAACAGATGTGCCACGTTCAAGCTTGATTTATGGCATTGTCTAAAAGACCCTCAAAGCCATTATGTTGCCTACGTTATCTTAGCACTGTCGGTATGCTAACACCTTCAGACTTTCGGAGTAATTTTTAAGATAAAATGAGTTGATGTTCATATCCTAACAAGAATTTACGCTTAAATTTGGGATTTTGTTTAGACAAAAAAGTAAATTTAATACAAAGTCAAGAACATATTGTAAATAATCTTGGCGGATTTGTAAACACTCCTCCTTTAACAGATCACCCTCCCAAGGTCATGAATTGTTGTATACAAACATTGTTACGTCTAAGCGCCAGTTTACAACTACTATGCCAATCTAAACGCTTCCTTCCCGCACGTTTGGATCTGAAATTTGTATCGTATTCTGCCATATTATTTCGGATTTTGGAATACCCTGAGGGAACAATGTCAAGAAGGGCTTAACTGTAAGATCGTTTAAAATTTAATCAGATGTAGCCAGCGGACATTTCGCCAGCTGATCGAAGTAAGCCTTGTTCTTTATAATTAACTGTGTGCGTAATATTTATACAGTTACAAAGAACATGCCCTTTTTTAAAAATTAAAAACCACATCTTATTATTATAGACTTGAGAGGTGTTTCCCACGAACTCCTCCATTGGCGTAAGTCGTGGGGAAACGAAAGTTTCAAGATAGATAGCATTCACATTAACTCTCTAGCGCTCAGCGGTTCATATTTGCAGCACGTGACATAACGTAGTTGTTGTTTTTTTTTTTTGTTTAAATGCAATTACTAATTTATAAGTGATGACGGAGTTTTTTCGTGAATTATTTTGATTTTTTTTTGCATTTTCTTTGACTAGTTTAAAACAGATTTGTGTTTCATAACCTTTGGCTGTGGCTTTCAAAGTCTCTACGTCTGGGCATTAGAGGGTTAAGCTGGGTTTTGGTAAAGGGTTTGAGATCTGAGGAAGGAAGGAAAATAGGTAGAAAAGAAGGCCAAAAATGACGACAAGGTAGGGCAGCCCAGTCAGGAGCTCTTCTGAGGGCTATGAAAGCCAATGGGACCACAGCAACAACAACTAGTAAATAAGATATTAAGGTAAGATCAAAATCAATTATCCCGTGAGGGAAATTCTCTCTCACACAGCGTTGAAGAGCACATAGTTACATGATATTCAAATTACATCATTACATAAACATATTATACTAGCTGAAGTCCCCGGCCCTGCCCGGGATAAATCGGTTTGAATATTGGTTTCAGTTCTGGGTGGTTATTATGGACCTGCTTCATCTGGCCTGTTGCTATTTGTTTATTTTATTTTTGTTTTTGTTACTGCTCTGCCTTTGTGAGTTGACACCCTGCGCATCCCGTACAACGGCATGATTTGGGCACGGGTTAGTGTGTTTGATAGTGAACACATCGCAGGAAGTGATAACGAAACCTTAAAATGGCAAACCATGACTCGAAATAGATCTAAATGATGGCGAAACAACAAATTTCCAATTTAAAAAAAAACTGTACCGATTTGAGACTTCTATTAAAAACTGTGCACCCTTACATCCATTCTGATGCACCATATAAAATTTGAAGTGTGAGTGTTGAGTGGTTCAGAAGCCTTTCGCAGCGAAAGATCTCACGTCCACAAATAGATTATGATTACAACTCGAAAAACTCAGTAACAGCCATACACGAAGTGACATGGTCAAGAACATCAGTGTAACATGACACACATTCAGCTAAAATATCTTGTTGTGGCGTTATTGCAGAGGGCAAAAACAATCTTCTGTGTCTTTCTGTTTGATTTCACGTGCATTGTACAATACAAGATAAACAAAGACAAGAAAAACAGATGCATAAATGTGAGTGTGCATGAGAAAACCAGGCTTAAGTGGCAACATGACATTTTGAGTTCTGTACATAGAATAAAAGGCAAGACATTTCTAATAAATTGAAGTCAGTGACCCCCCTAAAACAAGATTTTGAGAACACGGCATTTAATCCTATAAGTGGCAATAGCTAATTGACCAAGTAATATTGAAGTGATTGCTGTTAGGAGACCGTAGTCTAATAACTAAGCAGTTATAGAGATCATAGTGAGTAGTGTTCACTGCTCGTCTACAGTTTACCCTGTAACATGCCACGGTCCCATAGCAACAGCCAAGTCGGAAGTTTTTGGATCTTGTTAGGAGACCGTAGTCTAATTACAAAGCCTTTATAGAGATCATAGTGAGTAGTGTTCACTGCTCGTCTACAGTTTACCCTGTAACATGCCACGGTCCCCTAAACAACAGCCAAGTTGGAAGTTTGTGTCGGACTCATAATAATTTTCACTTCAAAGCCGTTTTTCTCAAAATTAGCTCTGCCGACTTATGCCGGGTTTTCCCATGCACACTCACAAATGCCAAGTGCAGTGACCCTCCAAAAACAAAGACCTCAGCACACAGGTCTGGTTAAAAAAGATTTTTTTTTTTTTTTGGTGTATTTTAATTATCTCGCCGAGATTTATGATTGCTGTCAACGTTATAGGCCCACCAGGCCATTAGCCTGTGATTTGTTGTTCACCACAAGTCCCACACACAAAATAATGTGCATCAGTGGAGAATGAGCGAATCAGAATTGGTACGAGATCATCGAGTAGTTATTCATAAACTAGCAAGTATTAGGGTCGTATCATACTAAGCCTGGAACGCCACAGACAGCTGCTGCCAGCAAAATGTACTAGTGGCCGAAGCTGACTGTCGTTTGACTGGGCTTAGTATGATAGGGTCTTCCCAGATTTACTAAGAAATTGCACGGAATTATGGTCTGAATTCAAATGACTGTGCCGTTCGGGCTTAGTAGGATATCCCTTTAGGTGTATTTTGACATGTTGGGTCGTGGCTAATTATGGCATGAAATTCAATTATTTGGAATGTGTATTTCTATGACCAGTCAGTAGCTACTTTCTGTAAATATTATTGTGGCTACCTTGCCAGGGTTATCGTGGCAACTCCGCAGTCATAATCTAACCAAACGTTACCTCAAAGTTCCCCCCCCCCCCCCAAAAAAATAATTTGTATTTGTATAACTCTTTAATCCCAGTTGGGAAATTTGCCTTTGTGCCATTGCAGCCCAGTTATAACTGGAGCAGGCACGTCGTCGCCACAGTGTAGCGCCGGTCGGCGTTTTTTTTTTTTTGTGTGGGGGTGGGGGAGATGAGGGGGGGGGGGGACTGGTAGGGATGAATTTTAATTTAATTTTGCCCGGGCAGCGGCCTGTACGGCCTGCTCTTTACGATTTCCAACTGCCAAGGTATCTTTAACGTGCGCAACGTGCACTCTGGCCCTCCGAATTTTTTCGTCCTTATCCGAGAAGACTAGGTACTCGATCCTACCCCCCAATAGGATCAGGGACACGAAAATATGAGAAAAATCCCCAACTTGCCTGCACAGCCCGAGTTTCGAACCCGGGACCCTTGGCACGAGGGGCGAGCACCTTGCCTCTAGACCACCTTGTCCCCTGCATGCAAACAAACCTCAAAATGATCGGAACTGTCACTTTCATTTAACCCTTTTCGTGCCATAACCGGAAAAATTATCGCGGCCTTAGTTTCTTGTTTGTCCCAACTCCACTTTTTGCACAGCTGAGAAATTCGACGTTAAACGTTTGCGGCTTTAGTATTATGAGAAGGAGTTGGAATAAATCGGAACTGTGAAACAGCTTGATATGTGCCACTACAAGTGTCAAAGTGTGCATTTGTTATACCTCTTCTACATACTAAAAGATCTCCAGTTTTTCAGAAAATGGAGATAGAACAAACAAGAACTAAAGTCCCGTTATGACTTTCGTATCATTCACCAATACGTTTAGGAGCTGATTGTGTCTGAACAGGTTTAGTATGATAGGATCTTCCCAGATTTATTAAGAAAATGTGGGAAACTGTGGTGTGCACTTCTCTCGCTGCAGTCTTTTCAAATTCACGGTAAAATCTGAAATAATGAAACACCAAGTTTCTAAAATCTACTTTCGCTTTTCGCCTTAAAGGCCACATTACATAAACAGCTATTCTCAACTATTTACTGCTGGCATTTGAAATGCTAAAAAAAAAAAATTATTCTCTTTTGGCCACACAGTTTCGGATCGTTTCTTTTAGATTTTCGGATCGTTTCTTTTAGATGCGCCTTTCATATTGAACAAATAAACAAAACACTTTTTTGTCTTGAAGACATTCTGGCCATGAGATTCTTTGTTCGATCGTGGCAAGTCACACGAGCGGGCAAAATGCAGCTTATAAAATTAATGACCCTCGAAATTAACTGGATGGATGATCAAGTAGTATTGGTATCGGAAACATTCGCCCTGGTTGCACAGCCGTACATGGGCAGAAACTTGATGTTCTTGAGTCGGTGGTTGTAGCTGGTGGAGAGGAAGATGGTGAGGAGGGAGGGGAAGGGGAGAGAGAGGGAGGGAAGTAACTATGAAGGGATGGCAGGGTGTCCTATAGCCAGGGCCTAAAGGCATAATTAAAAGCAACTGCCGGAAAACGGGAAGACAGCAGAGCAATGGTTGCACTCGCGACTGCAGGGATTTTGGTACAGCGAGGCAGTGGTGAGAGCTAGAAAGAGAGAGAGAGAGAGAGAGAGAGAGACAGAGAGAGAGAGAGAGAGAGAAAGAGAGAGCATAAACAAGTAGGAAATTGCACAGGTCGATGAAGTAACAAAGAAGCAGATCATGAGACTTTCACAGTTAGCTGTTTTCTTTAGTGGTGTTTCATTGCCATTTTCTTGTTCTCTATACATATTGAATGTATGTTTGTGTGTGTGCGCTTCTCATTCGCTCGCTTCTGATCTGTTCACTCTCTCCCAGCGAGTGACATGCAGCGAATAACTTTCTCTGCGTGACGCCTGCCTTAATGTGACCTAGATCTAGATCTAGATATATACAGCTGGTTTTAGGTACAAGGAAAATTTGCAAGGTGTATCCTGCCCAGGTCGGCTGGTTCTTATAACTATAAAAACTGTTTAACCCTACCCTTGCCATTAGCCAGTGAAATTTGCTGATTTTCCAACACTGTGCAGTCAGTGCTAATGAAATTGGCTTCCTTTAAATGCATACTTAAATTGGGAGTTCTCAGGTCCAAACAAGTACAAAATATCAAATTTACAAAGATTCGAAATCGCAACTCAAAAACTTGTGGCAGAACACAACGATTACCAGCCGAAAAAATGTAAGGTTAACCCTACTACGGTCATAAGCAGATTACATTGGTAGTTTTGTTCACCCCAGGGCTGTAACGGCCAATTAAATAAACTTTCCAGAAATATATATTTATTAAGGTTTCTAAATCAAAACCAGCCTCAAATACTAAGTTTGTATGATGAAGACTTGCAGTTGAAACACTCTTCTGGGGGGGAACAGGGACTCCTTCCTGACAGCAATAGGGTTAACGGCAAAATAAAAGAATGAAACAGAACTACACGTATATACCGATAGCCCTGTCCTAGAGAGGTTCTAGCACTGTACATATGTCTATCTAGTGCCCTGGGGAATTTTGCTCTGGGCCCCTCAAGCTCTGGGCAAACTTTGTACTGAGTCTACGGAAACACGGGTCCATTGTTCCTCCCTACAAACCACCCATGAATTAATAATATCTCGTTCCATCGCAGTAGTCGCCCCCCCCCTTTATTTCACCGGTTATGGGCCCTTGGTCGGTAATTAATGGCTAATTAATTAATCAAAAGGGGAGGTTACTCCAGGCTTACAGGGCACTGGTGGTTTGTGGGACAAGGGAGATTATTAATAGGCCAGTGATTGATTAAAGAGAGTACCGCTTTTTAGGGGAGGGAACAATCTTGCTTTGGCAGGTTTATTGTGGACTTAGAAATTGTCTTTTCGGTTAAAAATGAAAGACTGGAATAATGAAATATAAAGATAGCTTAATGCCAGAAACTGGTATCCCAAAATGTATACTTTTGAGATACCCTTTGAGACAGTTGTGAACTCTTTGTGTGCCATGGAGTTTTTCTGCATTTGCTGATAGAGGAAGAAAATAGTAGTGGAGATGAATGAAGACGAACTACAGCAGCATGTATAAATTGAAAGTCGACTTTCTTTCTTCCTGAAACAAAATAGCCTAGAATTCTTGTGCACCGATACATCGGTGATTGATATAAAAGTGACCAGCAGAGGAAATGGTGTATCGGTGATTGGCACACAAAGAGTTAAGAGGCCATATTCCAATTACAAAATTACTCTTCCCATAAAATGTGAGTGGATCTGCCGAATTCGGGCTTTAGGTGAAATATTTACACCTTTTTAAAAAAATCAAAATAAAATATTTCTTATACGATTCCAATCAAAATATTTTAACTGAATACAGAAACGTGGCTAATCTTTCATAATAATAGGAAATCCCAAGCTGTATAGAAAACGTTTTCCCCTTTTGGAGAGGTTTTGTCCGCAACTTGGTCTTTCACCTACAGCTCGATTTTGCCAGATTTGCTCATTTGGTACTGAATTCAAAGATTTTGTTCAAATAAAATACAGCTCATCATTTCGTGAACTCAACACTCAATATTAGGTCTGTGAAAATGAAAAAAACATACTGGAAGATTCTAGATTCTTCTGTCAATAATATTATTGTTTCAGTTTGTATTTTATTATTATTATCATCATTTTTTTGAACGTGCACTATTCTCAGGTGGATATATCACTAGCACTATCATGATATCGCTAAAGTGCAAAGAACCTACTTTCACGGCAGAGTAACTCAAGCTGTTTGGCTTGAAAGTAATGTATTTCTTATCTCAAATGCATTTTTAATGATATACATTAACGTTTGAAATGTCATACTCGCCGTAAATCAATAGGAAAAAAAAAAAAAGTTCTTCAACCAGTTCATGCCATATTTGGCAAAACGGAGTTGCCATCTGCAATTTTGCCAACACACTCGTGCGGTTTCATCACATCCCAGCCTCAGTTCTCGTTTGTTCCAACTCCACTTTTCGTACAACGGACGTTTTGCAGCTTTAATATTATGAGAAGGAGTTACAATACATCGGAACTGTGAAACAGTTTGATAAGAGCCACAACGCATTTGAAACAAGTGTCCAAGTGTGCGTTTGTTCTACCTCTTTTACACACTAAAAGATCTCCGTTTTTTTTCTTTCTGCAGAAATTGGAGATAGAACAAACAAGAACTAGGTGGAGATATGGCCAGCTAGATCTTTGATTTTCAAAATAAAGCTATCTCACACAGCACGCTACATGTAGCTCTGTCGATTATTATTGCCTTACCCTGAGGGATGTTTACCGATACTGGATACTACCTTGGTTGGGCTGGAAAGTAGCTGGGCTCGATATGAATGTCTCTAGGGTTAAATTTGAGATGATTATTATTAGCTGAGGTAGAATGGTGAAATCTTCGGTGTTTGAGATTGGCTTCGGGTATTAATAACGATACACCAGCGCTTTCATGAGCTTTGACACCGAGAGTGATTGAAAGGAAATGTCAAAGGTGGGTAGCAAGTGTTAGAGTATGAGTATAGAGTCACAGAGCTCATGTACTGGTGGGGAGGTCGGTGTGATTGGGTGGATGCTGAAACTAGGATGTGTAGAATCAGACAAACTGACCTACAGACAGACAGACAGACAGACAGACAGACAGACAGATACAGACAGACAGATACAGACAGACAGAAACAGACAGACAGACAGACAGACAGACAGTTAGGTAGGTAGGTAGGTAGGTAGGTAGGTAGGTAGGTAGGTAGGTAGGTAGGTAGGTAGGTAGATAGATAGATAGATAGATAGATAGATAGATAGATAGATAGATAGATAGATAGATAGATAGATAGATAGATAGATAGATAGATAGATAGATAGATAGATAGACAGACACAGACAAAAACATAACGGAGAAATACAGAAACAGTCACGATAGAGAATATAATAGCACACAACATAATCACAGACAGACTTACTCAAACAGCAAACACGAAGAAACAGTATTGAGAAAACAACTAAAACACGCGCACTGAAAAGGCTGCATGCTCTCTGGTATATTTCACAGTGAAAGAGAACACGCTTGGGAAACAATACGCTTAAACACAGACACATCTTGCAGCGTTATTCTATCACAATAGTTTGTCAATACAGCTTTTACAGCTCCCCACTCAGATACAAAACATAGACAACAAAAGCAATCAAAAAGGACAAAAAGAACACTGCTATACTGAGAGCATATCCAATTCCTGCTGTGAAATAGTATAGGCAGTTTCCAAATAAAAGATCAAAATGAAAAAGAAAACTTTTTAAATGTTAACTAAGGACATGAGAATGTTGTAGATGTTACACAATACATGAGGGAGTTGTTTGTGTAATAGGTGTGTGTGTGTGTGAGAGAGAGAGAGAGAGAGAGAGAGAGAGAGAGAGAGAAAGACAGAGACAGAAGAGTGTGTGCGTGTGTGTGTGTGTGTGTGTGTTTGATAGAGAGAGAATGGGAAAGCAAGACACAGAGAAAGAGAGAGAGAGTGAGAAAGACGAAACGGGAGAGCGAGAGAGAGAGAGAGAGAGTTTCACTGAGATAGATAGATAGATAGATAGACAGACAGACACACAGACACACAGACACACAGACAGATAGATAGATAGATAGATAGATAGATAGATAGATAGATAGCTAGCTAGATAGATAGATAGATAGATAGATAGATAGATAGATAGATAGATAGATAGATAGATAGATAGATAGATAGAGATCATTGAAAACCCAAGAAACAGACCGCCACACACACTGACCGACACAAAGATAGACAGATCGACACAGAATAAAATATCTAAATAACCGTAAAGGCAAGCCTTGATAATAATAATAATTTAAAAAACCCACAATATTTCAACCAATCAGATTTTTATCTTTTCCCCCCTGCCTCTGGGTCGCCCTCGTTATGGCTGATGATGTCATCCCCGAAGCTTGAGATAAAAGTTTTGCCCTATTCAAGTGCCCCGTAGTTATGAATGCAATCCGTGAGGCCGGGTCGATACAATACAGATCCTTCATACCACAGCATATGTGAATTATTGATAACTGGAAAATTACTCTCCTGAGCATATCAAACAAATAATACCGATAAATTTCATAAGAATCTTGAGAGAGAGGGAGAAAAAAGAGAACGAATCATAAAAGAGTAGAGAGAGAGAGAGACAGACAGAATGAGCAAATGATAAAAGAAATGAGGCATGGTGGGGATTGAATGGTTGGGGAAGAAAAGAAATGAGAGAAGGACGAAGGAGTGAGTAAGATCGCTGCTGTACTTAAAGGCTGTGTTCACATGTGGGTCTCATATATTGTAATGCTGCATTCACAGGGCAGAGCTTGATAATGTGGGGACATCTATTATGCATACAGAGCTTCACGGGGCCAATAAGAAGACCAGGAGTGTTTGATGTGGGTCAGTGATTCTGTTATATTCCTTGTATTAAACTCGCTAATGTCAGGCAGAAATCCGAAGCTTTTTGAACTTTCAAACAATAGGGGGCAGAATTGAATCCCTACTTTGCGTGTTCATCAATGCCTGACCATGAGATTACATGACAAAATTGATTGAATGCGTTAGTAGCGTTTTATTTGGGGCAAAAGTCGGAAGTCCCTTCGTACGCTGTAGAGTTCGCTAAGCAAAGTGCCCAAAGTGCGGCACTTGGTGCATGTTTGAAAAATGTTCAATTTTTTACTACAAAGTGAGCATTTTGTCCACTTTGCCCAAGTAAAAATAGTATCATGGATCTACTTTGCAGTGAACATTCGTCCAGTGCATGTGAGTCGCAAAAGAGGCGTGTTACCTCTAGTACTTCTGTGTGAGGGCTACACAGAACAGTCACAACTCGGGCAGTTAGAAATACAAACTTATAATGGAAAGTATTATATAAAATTCAGTTAACAATATTCTTCTTTTTTTTTTCTTCTTGGTCCTTTCTCGTTCTTCCTCAGGAGGGAATCTCTGTCACTCTCTCTCTCTCTCTTTCTCTCTCTCTCTCTCTCTCTCTCTCTCTCCCTCTACACCTATCCCTCTCTCCTTCTCCCTCCCTCTCTCCCCTTTCTCTCTCTCTCTCTCTCTCCTCTGTCTCCCCCTCTTGTCTCCCTCTTTCTATCCCTCTACCTATCCCTCTCTCCTTCT
Organism: Onchidella celtica; assembly: GCA_963931925.1. Taxonomy (NCBI): domain Eukaryota; kingdom Metazoa; phylum Mollusca; class Gastropoda; order Systellommatophora; family Onchidiidae; genus Onchidella; species Onchidella celtica. The sequence continues at coordinate 41,647,891 of OZ007581.1, read as the reverse complement.
CTCTCTCTCTCTCCCTATTTCTTTCTCTCTCTCCCCTCTGTGTCCCCCCTCTGTCTCCCTCTCTGTCCGCCATCTCCCCCCCCCCCCCACTTTCTACCCTCATTTCCACACAAATATCCGTTTTCCTCCTCCTGTATTTCTCACGCCATTTGTCATGCTTCATCTTTCACTTCACAATAAAATTTTACCTTGAAAGAAACAAAAATCGATTTGGCTCAACTTGAAACCAGCAAGTAAATTTGTGCAAACTTCTCCTGGACAAAGTGACAACACAATACTTGCTAAATCCCTTTTATCCCAAACACAAGCGAATCTGTGTGGCAGATTTCAGCTACTCATTAAACAATCAAATTCTGTCCATTGATGGAAAATGTCAACACGGGTTTTGAACACTTTATCCAAATGCAGAGCTAATCAGACTGCTGTGAGCAAAACTGTAGTAACATTAACCCTCGGAGTTCGAGAGGTTCGGTCACACTGACTGTAAGGATTTTGTTCAAATGAAAAAAAATACATGACCGTTGGTGAGCACTCACGTGCATTTTTTAAAACGTTAAAAGTACGGGGAGAGTGACAATGATGTGATTAATCCTGATCTATGGTCGCTAGTCCCTGTACGCATTCTGCTATCGTGGGTCGTCCCTGACCCAGACTCAGAATATAGTGAGAAAACAATGAAGTTTCTTATTACGCTATCGTGGGTCGCCACTGAACCAGACATGGAATGCCAGGAATTTCAAGAAGAAAAAAAAATCCCAGAAATGAAACAATTACAAACGTTTTTAATTGCTTTTGGGCCCATTAGACCCGCAACGTACGGAGAAGGTTAAGTAAATTTTAATCTCACCAAGAGTTAAACATTTCGTGCATCTAACAGAGAAACCAGCCGTCCCCCAATTGGTTTGGGATTAATTTAATGATTGAGTAGACGTGGCACATCTAAGACTGGTTTCGGGGAGGGAAGCGCCTCAGACTAATGCGTTTTCCACACAATTTGGGAGTGTTCAACTTTTCACACTTCACAGATAAGCAAGCACAGATCGTGACCTTAGTTCTTGTTTGCACCAACTTGCACTTTTGTTTTTTGCACAACCAAGAAATTCCACGTTAAATATTTGCGGCTTCAGTTATTATGATAAGGAATTAGAATAAACTAGATGAGCTACCGGGCATTGCCCGGGATAAAGAATCATGTGCTCCCCCCCCCCCCACTCTCTCTCTCTCTCTCTCTCTCTCTCTCCTCTCTCTCTCTCATATAATAAAAGTAATAAACTACAGTTCTTCTTTCAGAACTCATGCGCACCAGAACACTACGCACCAACTGAACGCTTGATACGGTTACTTTTTATGACATGCACGGTACTATATATTACGAAACAAACATGCAAAAATACAGATGTTACAAAATACATGCTTGAAGTAAACAACTTTTAATTATAGCCATCATCTTCCTTATCCCAATTGCCACCTTCCTGCCAAATTTAAGGCCTGAAGAGTGTATAGTTTGGTCAGTTAGTTATGCCAAAGGTTGCAAGTTACTGAAATATATAATAGATGGGAACTGTGAAATAGCTTGATAAGTGCACAACGCATTTTAAACAAGTGTCAACGTGGACGTTTGGCAGTGAGTATGGGACAGCCAGTGTTTCTCAAGTTGGGGCCTGGCATTTATTTTGGTGGAGCATGGGACTTCAGAATGGGTCGCAGGTATCTGTCATAGAAATCTGAACTTCATAGCGTATTTTAACTTAACTGTATAGATAAACAAATCTGCAGGCATCGCCAAGAACAAGCCTCCCGTGGAAGTCAGAAACAAGTGAATAAATCTTGAAATAAACTTTTAATTAAAATTCGTTTTGAATGTACATAAACTGAATATATAAATGTGTAGCCGTACGTCAAAATGAGACTCTTCGTGCATTTTGGTGGTATGGAGATATTGGTATCACCAAATAGGTTATTCAAAGTCCTGTTATTTGGTAAAAAAAATTATTGCTGTAATTTTAATTTAATTAGCAAAGAAGATATGGCCTATCAAAGACAGGAAGTTACACCACAGTTTTGAGAAAAACGCTTTTAAAGTTTCAGCTTTTAGCCAGAATTATTGATGATGGGTCCATTCAAAGTCAGTTTTGAGGCATCTACCCTTCTCAAACAGGATTATCATTTAGAAAAGGGATAGTAAAGAGGTTAAACTTTTCAAAAATACTGAAACCGCAGAATCGATAAAATTGACCCTGTGATACCTTTTAACGATTTTCTCGAATCAGGTGGTGCCGAAATATGGCTCATTTTGTCAGGGGGCTACACATAATAATATATCTTTTCAAAATTTCTTTGTGTATACCATACACTAATTTTGTCCATCTGATCATGGTGGAGCCAGGACAGGATTAAGACCTCTAAAGGCCCTAAGCATTGAAAAGATTTTGGTGCCCCCATACACTGTGCATATAATGCAAATGCTGAAGCGTTCTCCACTGAATATATACAGCTGCGTTAGACGCAGGTCAATCTTTAGATACATCTAAACATTTAAAAAAGCAAGTTTTATACGCCAGCCTAATCATACTTTCATTTTTTAAATTTTTTTATTTATTAAGGATGCCCATTTTTGTGGATCCTGGTTCAGCTGCACTATTTGCAGTTTTGCACCATATGATACGTGGTTAATCCGGCAAAGAAAAATTTCTGTGGTGTCCCCTTTCCCAGATGCCCTAGGCACGTGCTTAGTTTGCTTAATGGTTAATCCGGCCCTGGCATGGGTAGGGCGCGTGTTTTGGTTATTTTTGTGTGTATGTGTATGTGTGTGGCAAATTGACGTGGGGTATGGGACAAAAAAAGGTTAAGAAACACTGGTTTAAAGCCTTAGGGAATCAGTCAAAAGACTCAGTCTAATACACTGCAGCGTGTGAATGTGGCCCTGATCAAAGTGAAAGTCAATTTGTTGTCAGGTGTTCTGATTACTATCTTTTTTCTCCCTCAGTTTTATCTCTGTTTTGCCCGTTTCATGAAATTTCTGACCCCGCACCTTTCGATAACTTAACATGGAATGCGAATTTCATCAAGTACATACATCGGCTTTATTTTTATTTTTTTTATGTAAAAGTGGTGATTGTCTTTGTTGAGTCACGTTTCACGAAATTCCAGACCCACATCTTTCCATACATTAACATCAACTGCAAGTGGAAAATGTCATTATGTACATCGGCTATGTTGTTTTTTGTTGTTGTTGTTGCTTTTAATTTAAAACCGGTATTTGTCTTTTTTTACTCCTTAGTTAACGAGTTCTGAAACTTAAGCAGGATTAGATCATACCAACTAAACATGATCAATTTTTTTTATCTCTTAGCATCAAATTCGTTACACGAATAGAACGCCCAGCAACAGTGACCGTGTGAACACAGCCTAACTTGAAAAGGTGAGACCCCGAGCCTAATGCACGAGGGTGGAATCTCGCGAGAACGTCACGAGCTATGTGTCATTTGCTGCGTGTCTTCCACTCATAAATCTGAACCCTCGTTTGTCTTTTATTTCATTTGATTTTTTTCCCCTCTCTCTCTCTTTTCATTTCAGGTGGTTTTGCTTTGTTGTTTTATTTTTTATTTATTCTTCCAGTGGTAAAAGAGTATAAAATGATCACAGGATCTCTCATGATTATTTTGTACAAGTGAGATCCGGGCAAAACATTGCGGGTGAAAAATAATTATGAGCGTCCACACGCAGCAGAAAAGATAAAACCAATAATAATCGTGAAAAGTGTAGTTATGGAAACCAAAAAGTGTCATATTTACCGATAATTTTATCAGAATTAACGTGCACGCAGAGTGGGCGCTGCTTGGACGCCATTTCCACTTGGCCTCTCCTTGCTCGCACCATTTTGCAGCGACCAAAATTAAGACAACAAGAAATGCGTTACCGAAGACAGCGTGGAAGCACCTTGCTAGCCACTCCCTCTCACCACGGAGGCACCTTGGATGCACCAAAAAACTTTGCAGCGTGGTGGTTTAGTGCCGCACTAATTTTGTCGCCCCTTTCAGGCCACACATTCATTTATTCATTCATACATTACCTTAACGTGGTAACCACGTGACAGTGGTTTTCGAAAGTTGGTGGTTCTTTTTTCTAGGTATGGTCCAACTTTGGCAAGGAATAGCTTAAAAGTAGACGATTTCATTCTTATATACGACAAACATTTTTCATCATCTGAACATACCTGTTCCATTAAATGATGATATTCGCCTTAATGATATGTAGAACGGCACTGGTGAATTTTGTGGACCCAGTAATGGCGTCTGTTTAACCTTCGTTTTCTTAACCAATACAGAATCATTATTTGAAGGATTCCTTCTTCGTCCATCCTCCTCGGTAATGAATATTCTGGGGGGGGGGGGGGGGAGCGGCCCGAGAGAGGCTTCCACTCTGTCTCCTCCAGGCCGCATGCTCGCCTCTCTCCTTGCTCGCCCCGTTTGGGGCCTCCAAGCAACGTCCAAGGGGCGTCCAAACAGCGCCCACTCTGCCTGCACCTTTACATGACAGAAACAATGGAGTGTGGCTGTTGAAAAGCTTTGGAACGTTGATCGCTTGGTTTTTTTGATGGGTGGAACAATATTCCTTCAATAGATCAAATCGAGTCAATGTTTTCATTCACACCTAAAGTTATTAATGGATAATGAAATTCCCAAACTCCTACTCTACCAATCCCTCCCACCGTCTTAAGCTGGGTTCTCATGTGTACCGAAAAGGAAACGGCAAACGGAAACGTCAAAAACCCCTAAAATAGTTAAAAGAAAGAGTGTTTCCCTGTGTACGGAAACGGCATTTCTGTACACATGGAAACCTTTCCTCTATTTCACTACCTGAAGGTTTTTTGACGTGTCCGTTGCAGCTCCCGTGTCCGTCCACATGAGAACCCAGCTTTATACTATTTGCAACTGGACCTAAGAATCGAGGACATTATTTTATTACATCTGGGCTGAGTAACTGTTTCAGAACTCTTAAATCGCCCCCTTAAATTGAAAAGGCTTTTTGAAAAGTACTTTGGGTTTCTTTGAGAGGCAATAGCTGTCCTGTTACTGTCAATCTACATGGTGAATTCTGTCTGCCTCGAATCCAGTATTCCCGCCAGGCAATGCGCGTGTGTAACTTTTTTTTGCAACCAGCACATAAAGGAAAGTTATTTGTGTACAAAAGTGCACTGCTATCCTTAATGTTTATTTTGTCAGATTTATTGATAGAAATAGACTTTCCAGGATCTATATTTAGTCACAGTTCCCCTAAACTGCAGTAATCCGTTTTGCCTACTTCTCAAGAGGACCAAAAAAGTGTTTTTATTTCAGCACAACTGGTCAAGTTACAATGAATTTTTGAAAGTTTGCTATTCAATGAGTTTTTCGGCTTAGAAGTCTATAGCCAAGACCATTCGATGCGGCTTTAACTGTAGTTGAACATGCATGTACATAGAAATCGATTTTTTCGAAAGTTTCCGTTACTACAGTCTTAGGAAATGGTGACAATTCGCCATTTGACATATCTGCACTGATCAGATCTAAAAGTAAACAAGACAATAATAATAACAACAAAGAGGTTACAAAGAGTGTTTGCTGCATGACAAATGCCGCTCAAGGGCGCACCGTGACTATGACTGTGTACATACATGCATGTGCGTGCCCGTGGCAATGTATGTTTCTGGCAGAGGGAGAGATCAGAAGGTTTTGCCTCAATGTCACGATTCACGGATCAAAAACAACAAAATAAAAGCCAACAATAGCAAAAACCCGATCTTGCCATGCACGGAAAAAACAGCGATCGTATTTGATCAGAGAGACAATGGCTTTATTGCAACTATCATTGTAGTCATAGCAATGTTTGACTTTGCAACTAACGTATTTATAGGTTACCAATATATTACAATCATACGAGATAAATTCAAAGAAATAGCAGTGATATCTTAAACAAAGGTAATCGGTGAGCATAAAACTAGTTTGGAAATAATTCAAGTGCAGAATTTATTGCGGAATGCATTAAGAATTTATAAATTGAAAAAAAATATGTTGTGTATTCAATACTGATTAGTTGCCGAAGTATACCCTTACTTTAAGGTTCGGGATGAACAAACAAACAAACTGACCAACAGACAAAGAAATAGATGAATAAATGTACATAATTATGTATTTGTTTAAGATTTTATTATGGTTACTACAATATTTTAGGTAACTAACGTTTTGTGCACCCATCAATTTCATTTGCGCGCCAGTTGCAAGACGTGTGCATGTGCACACACCAACATAACTTAGCGGGAACGCTAGTCAAGAATTAGGGGTTCAACTTTCAGTAATCTTAAATTTTTGCCTTTACATTGCAGACCACTACGATTCAAATGGTTACTTTAGAGCAACCCTGACAGAACTAACAGATTACACCAAGCCGGCGGCGTCTTAACTAATAACGCCGGCTTGCTCCATTTGTACGTAAAAGGTTTTGACTACTGAAACCATCACAATTCTACCCTGAATGCCGTTTGTATTTCCGTACACATGAAAACACAGCTTTATACATAATAGTTTGGGCATGTACTGAGAACGGGAAACACTAGATTTCCATTATAGGGTCATAGAAACAGATTTACAAGAGCTAGGCATCATTTGGCAAGAAGCAGAGAGCCTAGTAGTAGAGGAGCCTGGAGAACGAGTATGACCCGATGTGCCATGCCAAGACACTGAAGGCACCTTAATGACTAAGTGACATATTACTGTAATTTAAAACTGTTTTCTGTTCTTACCCGGAGGTCGTCATTAAACTGACATCTTACGCATAAATACCATTACGGTAATTACTTAATCGGACAGAACCAATTAAGTGCAAATTTGAGAAGGGAAAAGAAATTCTGACCTTTTAACACTGACATTTGGGCTATGGACTCTTTCATTACAAAGACACAATAAATTGGCTGTAATAAATAGTCTTTCTTTAATAAGAATGTAAAATACGTGATTACTATGTCACGTTTTTATAATACATAATTTGTCGCACAAAATATGATGGAAAATATACATGGAGTGGGGTAAGCGTAGATAACCAAAGGTGAGTCAACTGGTTATTCGCTCGAAAAAGAACATCTTCGTTTTCATCAAGAAACTTATCGGTTCGTTTTTTTTATTTTCCTTTTTGTATCTGCAAAGATTGTGAAATTAAGTGGAAGCAAACTAATTACAACAACAACGACAACAACTAAAAGTCGAGCCAGGTCCTAATATTTACCATTGGTTTTATAGTTTACTAGCCGACCCGCGCAAGATATATCTTGCAAATTTTCCATGTACTAAGCGCAACCGTATATCTAGATCTAGGCTACATTATAATGGGATTTGGATTTCATGCTATGACTAATAGAACTTACTGTTACACGACAATTTAACACAGAATTATTTTATTTAATTACTCGTTCTACGAACGGTTTCATTTCTTGGTGCCGAACCAAATTTCCGCGTTCAGTCGGCGCCTCAAAATGGTATCATTCTTCCGGTTCACTCAAAATGGTGAATTAAAATAGAATGACCGAAAAAATCTTATTTTGATAAATTCGGGGACAGGAGTTTTCGTACGTTTTATGTGACGAATACCTGGGTATGTAGCTACTGTGGACATCTGTAAAATTTGAAGCGTGTGGGCTAAGTATTAACGGAGGAGGAGGCTAACATAGCCTTCAAAGTTCACGTTTATAATAATAGATTATGTCGTGATTCAAAAAAAAAAAAAAATCATACCCAGAATATTCTACCTCAGTAGTGTATTTTTTAATATTTTTTTTTTAATGTATGACTGTGTACAATTACTAAGCATCAAATTACGGTGTTAGCTACAATATTTGTATTAAGTAACCGTGTTACTGGCTCAGAAATAGTTTTTAAGTGTTGATTTTCTAGTCACTCAGAAATATTATACATGTATTTTTATTTTTTTTTGAAGTGTCCAGTTTCAACTCAGTTACCGAGAAATACTTTTTTTTTTTTTTTTGTAGTGTCCAGTTTCAACTCAGTTACCGAGAAATACTTTTTTTTTTTTTTTTTGTAGTGTCCAGTTTCAACTCAGTTACCGAGAAATACTTTTTTTTTTTTTTTTGTAGTGTTCATGTTCATAATATGAAATTCAGTTACTGAGAAATAATCTTCGTTATTTTTTTAAATGTTCACTCCTCATCTGTAACCTGAGTCCTGGGGGAAAAAAAACAAGTGAGTTTACGAGTGTTTGGTTCGTTTTTAATCATCAGGTCTAACCAAAGTAATACAATTGTGAGGGTGGAAGCGATACTGCGGTAGGGGCTGCCTGAGTAGCGCTGGGATTGCAGTGAGAATAATCAATTAAGATTTAAAATAAAAAAAAAAGGTGCAAGATGTCTTTGGACAAACCTAATACAGTTGTGAGGGTTGAAGCGATACCGCCGTAGGACTGCGTGAGTAGTGATGGCCTTGCGGGGGGGGGGGGGATAAAATCAATTTTAAGACAAAACTAATACAGTTGTTGGGTGGGGGAAGCGATACTGCAATGGAGCTAAGTGAGTTACGGAATTGACAGTGAGAACTACGGCCATGCTGATTAAGGGGTGAAACAGACCAAAGGCTAGTGTGGGGGACACGGTGGCCTAGAGGCAAGGTGCTAGCCTCTCATGCTGAAGGTACCGGGTTCGGATCCCGGCATGTTGGCATTTGGGGATTTTTCTCATATTTCCCTGTCCCTGATCCTATGGTAGGTAGGGCCGACCACCTAGTCTGCTCGGATAAGGACGAAATTTCGTAGGACCCGTATGCACGTTGCGCACCTTAAAGCCACCTTGGCAGTTGGAAATCGAAAAGAGCTGGCCGAACAGGTCGCTGCCCAGGCAAAATTCTAAAAAATGAATCCCTACCACAACAACAACAACAAAAGGGTGAGCTGTAAATGGGAAGGACAGCGAACCTCCTCAAATAACGACCTAAACACCGAGGCTGGTGTAATTGCCAGACTGGTGCCTCGCCGCCAGTAAATTTTTGCTTCATTCTAGCACAATAGGCACTGCGCACACAGCGACCCCGTCTGAGGCAGCGAGCAGTGCCTATTGTGTTAGTGTAAAGCAAAATTTACGGACAGCGAGCCACCACTCTGGTGCCTACACCAACCTTTAGTCTGTTTCGTGCCTAAGTTCTAGGGTTGGCAGAGCAGTGAGTAGTGATATGTGTGTATTACACAACACGTGCATGCCCCCGGGGGTCAGTTGTTGACACTGCTCACTGCTGCACTGTCATAGCAGTTCCTGAGATGGGAGAGATTGTAGCAGGCCTGAGGGAAACACGACTTGTCCAGGGATAAGAGGGAGAAAGAATATAAGGCTTGGAGTGAGTGCAGAGGAGGAAGGTGATGTAATCATGCAAGGAGGGAGGGGGGGGGGCGAGAGAGAGAAAGAAAGAAAAAGAACTTTAAGAAACAGTCCATCAAAACTACACGGAAAAGAAAAGATAACTGGTGATAGAGAGAGAGAGAGAGAGAGAGAGAGAGAGAGAGAGAAAGAGGCAGAGAGAGAGAGAGAGAGAGACAGACAGACAGACAGCGTGTTGGTAAAGAAATGGGAAATAAGGTGAAACGAAAAGAGAAATGAGAGAAAGAGAGAGAGAGAGAGTGGGGGAGAGAGAAAAAAAGAAAACAGAATGAGGCAGAGAGAGAGAGGGAGACAGAGAGAGAGAGAGAGAGAGAGACAGACAGACAGACAGACAGACAGACAGACAGACAGACAGTATGTTGGTCAAGAAATGGGAAATAAGGTGAAACGAAAAGAGAAATGAGAGAAAGAGAGAGAGAGAGAGAGAGAGAGAGAGTGGGGGAGAGAGAAAAAAAAACAGAATGGGGCAGAGAGAGAGAAAGACAGACAGACAGACAGAGACACAGAGACAGACAGAGAGAGAGAGAGACAGAGACAAGAGATAGACAGAGACAGAGAGAGAGAGAGAGATGTAAAATTTAAAAACAACGACAACATCAACAACGGAAAAGCAAGGACGAGTGGTGATAGAGAGAAAGTAAGGTCAAGACACAAATAAGAAAAACGGAGTGAAAGAAGAATAACTATCAAGGACAGACAATTTAAGAACTGCCAAATACAGAAATAAAATGAAATAAAACAAGTTAAAGTGTGAAGACAACATCAACAACAACAGAAAGAATGCTAAGAAGTAAGCAGAAAAAAAAGGTAGAGAAACTGAGATTATGATGAGGAAAAAAAAAAGTCAAGAAAGAAAAGGGAAATACTTTTAAAAAAAATAATAATTTAAAAAAATATGATGATGAATGGTGTCACATCCTTTGTTAATTAACTCTGGCTTTCAAAAGAGTTGTATTTTCCCAAGATTGTGGAAGAGAAAGAAGGACTTTAAAAAGCCTGGCTATTATTCAAACTGAGATTGAAAAAAAAAAAACGAAAAGAAAAATATAAATGATGCTTAAGAAAAAAACGGCAAACAAACCCCAATGAACATGGAAAAGTACAAGAAAGAGAGAGAGAGAGAGAGAGAGAGAGAGAGAGAGAGAAATAAATCACACATGAACGACTTGACACAAGGCAGATGCCTGACATGGCCCTCGCCTACTGGAGCGCGTGCCGCCGTGGGTGACACCCGTGACACCCAGTCTCGTTATGACAATACTCTCGAGGGTTCTCAGTTATTTTTGTGAATCTGTGCACCATATTGGCTGTAGTTATAAGTACGCACGCACCCCAAGTGTTTCGCGGTAGAGGTGCTTACGTACACGTACCTATCCACGACCTCGTCCTTATCCTCAACCCTAAATCTTATCGAATCCCTAACCCTGACCTCTACCCTTTCAACCAAAAAAAAACAGGAGGAAAACAAAAAGAAAATGTGAAAGAATATTTAATCATAATTAATTAAGACTGTTGTGAAGGAGCATTTCGGGAGGAGCTTCTCTAACTCGGAAGTCACAAAAGGCAAGGCTTTAAAATACGCCCCCCTAGCGCAAAAAAAAAAACCTTGGGGGAACGTACGTGCTTGTAACAACATCCAACCACAGTAGTTCCTACGACAGCAAATGGGAACAATAAAAATAGCTCACATTTCCGAGCGATTCCTGAAATTTTGGCAGTGCGTGGTACATTTTTTTTTCTCCCTGTCAAGCACCATATTTTTGCACCTTTTGATAGAAAATACTATTTCTCTCTCGCCGTATAGGCCGGTATGAATTGGTTTACCGCGCTCGGGTGATTTCACATAATTATGGCGTCACTTTTTAACATCAAGGTAATCGGAAGTGAAACTATATTTAGGCAGCTTTCGATAAAAAAAAACAACAAACAACCCCACTGTGTTTGTTCCTTCTCACTTTATATGACGGCATATTGTTCTACCGCGCTCAGATGATTTTCATATATCATAGCGTCACTTTTTTAACAGTAAGGTAATGGGAAGTGAAATCACCTATCTATCTCATTTCTTCGACGATGATAGCAAAATAAAGAGGCTGCATATTAAGAATCTCTATGCATTTATATTCTTTCATTCTGAAAAGATTAAAATATTATAGTTCCATTATCTACTGTAACCTTCTCGGTGTTTTGTTTCACTGTCTTTCAAAGGTTAATAATAGCTATGCAACTTTACTGTGAAGGTGAGGGGAATTATGTTGTGACTGTGAGTTGTAATTATTTCTTGCAATTAGCCTCTGTAATCATAACTGTTGCTTTGAAATTATCAGTGTCGTTATTCTATCATTACGAGCCCAACTATGACCGGGTTTATAAAGATGTTTTCATCAGTAACCCGATTCCCATTATTTTTTGTATTAAAAAAAAAAGCAGAATAATTAAACGTTAATTTGACGTTAATATTTGCACAAAGAAGAAAAATTATCATTGTTATTAATATTATTATTAATAGAAGTAGTTAGTAGTAGTAGTAGTGGCAGCAGCATTAGTAGTAGGAGACGTAGCAGCAGAAATAGTAGAAGTAGTAGAGATAGAGAGAGTGAGTGAGCGAGACAGGGAGAGAGAAAGAAGCAGTGTAGTGTGTTGAGCGCTTCGCCGGCGCTCCATTCTGCTCTGTGGTTAACATGTTGCTTCTGTAAGGCGCATAGAGCATTTTAAATGGATATGCGCTATATAAATGTCATCCATTATTAAGTAGTAGTAGTAGCAATAGTAGTAACAGTAGCATTAGCAGTAGTAGTAGATGTTGCAGCAGAAAAGTAGTAGTAGTAGTTGTTGTTGTAGCAGTAGTGGTAGCAGTAGTAGTAGTAGTAATAATAGTAGTAGTAGAGACGAGTAGTAGTATTTTTATTGCTGCTGCTAGGAAAGCGGTTCTATTATACTCTGTCGTGGAAGTTTACTTAGGGGACTACGATACACATAAACCTGAGAACCGCCGTTCTTTAATTCCAACTTGAAAATATTTTCTTCCACCAACAACAATATTATTTTTGTCTTCATATTCTCCTGTCACGTGCGGTTCGAGAAGAGGCTGGCATGTATGTGTGTGTGTGTGTGTGTGTGCGTATATCACCAAGGAGTAAACAGGATCCTCCTCTCACCTTCCCCGCCGCCCCCCCCCCCTCGTCTCCCCTCTCCCACCCCCCTCACTGGGTTTCAATCTTTTTTTTTTTTTTTTTCCTTTTTATTCCCCCCCTCTTTGTTACAATGCCCGGGTTTGAAATTTTCCCCCGCCTTCCTCACCAAACGTTTTCAAAAGCCTACACCACCACCCTCGCATTTGACAAGCAAAATATAAACACGGCCAATTTCTCTCCGACCGCCCCCCGCCCCCAATCTCTTCTCGTCTATATATGCGGCATTCTGAGAATTGTCCCCTCCCCACCCCCAACCGCCCCCCCCCCAAACCGGTCCCTTTCCACCACCACCACCACTTCACCCATCTCCTTCTTTTGTTATATTTTTAATTGTCGTCCCAATGCTGGTGAATAACATCGATGGCTGAGCGGACGGGGGTAGGAGGGAGCAGAAAAGTGGGGGAGGGTGAGTGGATGAGATTATGCAAATAAGCGTGGCAGATAAAACCGCGTAAATTGAGTGCACGTGCTGTGAGGTATTATGTTCAGAAATGATAAAACCGCCCTGCCGTGGAATATTGCCTTGTCAGGCGATTGTGTGAATAGAGTCAAGGCCTATTCTCACGACTTGAATATTGCTTCGCTTGTTGACACGGTGAAAATAAGGGTCGTGCTCATGAAGCATTGTTGCCGTTTCTATTTTTGTTTGTTTTAATTTAATATTTTAAAATGACACGTTTATTTGCATGTTTGTTGATGTTATTCTGTTATTGTTCTTCTGGTTTTCTAAATGTATCATTGTTACAAGAACATGATTATGATTTTACTAGTGGTCATATCGCAGGACGTGGAAAAGAAAGAATAGGAGGTAGTCAATTAGTGACACAAAGTAACTCAAAAAAAGTACTTCCCCGCCATTTGAAGTCTTCAAATTTAAACAGAACTCCCTGCAGGTCGAAAAGAAGGTACATGTAAAATTTCACACAAATCCGAGCTGTCTGAGTGGGGCTAGGTCTTGTTAAAAATTATCTGTTTTTTTTAATGATATAAAATATTAATATGTAGTAAATTAATAAATATAAGATAAATGATAATTTTATAGGTTTCTATAAATGAAATAAAAATTAAGATGTTCTCAACATTGTGCAGCTTCTCTTATGGTTACAATTATTAATACTACAAGCGAAAAGTGCCGTTCGTAAAACGGTGGTGACATAGAACGAAATTAATTTCTGGTCATGCTTTTCCATTCTACTCGAAAAAATCGCCTCTCTTTGCGGCTTAAAAAAAAAAAAAATTTTTTTAAATATTAATATTAAAGACGTAATTTTGTCCAAAATGGACGTGTCCACTTAACTTAACGTCAAAAATTAATGTGGTTCACAAAGTTTCGTAATTTCTGGTCACGTAGTCATAAAATTTTAGCAGCTTACGTGTTCACCTTCTAAATCCATCACAGTATGATTATCGTATTCTATGCTATTACTGTTACAGCAAAGCGGTATCATACAAAGCCTAGAACGGCTGGCAGTCAAGAAGTGCACACCATAATTTCCTACATTTGGTTAGTAAATCTTTGAATACCTTTCATACCAAGCCAGGTCAAACACAGTCAGATTCTGCCAAAGCTGGGTTTTCATGTGCACGGGTATAGAGCAAAATTGTTGTATCTCCAGTGATATGAATTGGGGTTCATAATGGCAATAACAGTAATAATGACAAACTGCTTCTTGCAATGTTTTCGTTATTCCTCTATCTTTAGCCAGTTCCAAGTTACAGAGGAGCAGTTTTGTTGTATCTCCCTTAAAAATGAGATCATTTAGACCAATATTGTGGTATTTCCGAGTAAGCTACCATTATTTCATCTTACTGGAGATACAACAATTTTGCTCTATACCCGCGTTGTGCACGGGAATGGCAACGGCAATAAAATGTCAAAGGCCCTTCACGTAGAGAAATAGAAACGCCATTTCCGTACAGATGGAAGTAGTCTTTCCTGTTACTACTTTGTGGATTTTTGACGTTTCTGTTTACGTTTCGGTTTCCGTTTCCGTATACATGAGACCACAGCTTTATGGTGCTGCAGCAGCTGTTTCTGCCCCTCCTACTACAACCTTTACTGTCAAACCACCCATATTACTTCTACTACTTCTTCTGCTACCACCAGTTGTACCACTACCAGAACTTCAGCTATAAACAGTACCACCAGGTTTATCACTACAAATACGAACATAGCCATAGCCACTACTGAGCTTATAAATCAACTATTAACACTTAAGGACAGTCACAGATGCTGTTACAATAAATTATTCCTCTTCTTCATTTTGTCGTTTCTGTAGCTTCACATGTATGTATAATTTTCTAGTTGCCA
>OZ007581.1:41600474-41625474 GCA_963931925.1 Onchidella celtica | reverse complement strand
AAAAGACTGAGAACCACTGTAATATCGCTTGTAGCTTTACGCTTCCTTGTTTTCTACAGGCAAATTAATTTCATATTAGAGGAAAAAATGTCCATGAAACCAATTAAGCGAACACGCATGTTAACTCAAATCCATTAGCATAATTCTCTGGTGAGTTTTTTTTTTTTTTTTTCCTAATGATTTTTTTTCCTAATGATTTTTTTTTTCCGCATTTTTTTCCCTTAACCCCAGCACTTTGTTGTAAAAGCTTGTTAAGGCGAATCTCACGATTTGTTCGCTCAAGCGTGCATTTATGTGTGGTTGTATGTATATACGTATGTGTATGTAGCCTATGTATATTATGTGTGGGGCTGTGTGGGGGGGGGGGGGGGGGGGAGCGTGCCAGCGTACATGACAATCTCTATTGTTAAGTTTCCGAAAACGAGCGTTGGAATTAAATGTGCAATCCTTGTTTGATGGTAGGGAACATCTATAGAATCTATATCTATCTATCCATCCAGCCATCGGTCCGTCCATCCATCCATAAGTTCGTCCGCCTATCTATCTATCTATCTATCTATCTATCTATCTATCTATCTATCTATCTATCTATCTATCTATCTATCTATCTATCTATCTATCCATCTATCTATCTATCAACTATCTATTTCTACTGCATATTTGAAAAATATACCCCTCCCTCTCTCAAAAACACACACACACAAACACTCACGCACACACACACATCCACACCTATAATCTGTCCGTCTCTCTCTCTCTCTCTCTCTCGCACGTTACCACCTCTATATCAGAACTTTGTCAACACACACAGACACACACACACACACACGAACACGAACACTATTCTGAACCACCCAGAGACTACAAGAAAAACTCTACAAAAAAACCTGCCTATCGCATCAGGAAATCTCCCAGTGAAAAAGAAACGTAACGTTTCAATTCTCTTTACCGAATAAACTGGCATGTTCGTTCATAATCCCCTCAGAAATATTCCATTTTCAGGGCAAACACTTGACATGCATAGCCACAAGATTTCTCTAGCTGTCAACTTTCGTTTCCAACCGGAAGTGAAGCATTGATCGACGCACCGGCCTGTCACGTGTCAAAGCCAATATGGCCGCTGTCCTTGTGTATCACCCATAGTGATATTATCGACCAATCATGAGGTGACACGATGAATACAGGACAAAGTTAGCCAATGCCATTTCAGCTGTGAAACAGGGGTTTTCAAAAAGCTTAAAGAAAATCGTGTTTATATTACAATTCTTTCAAATGACTGATTGATGAATCATACCCGTGCTCGATTGATTAACTGATTAATCATTTCACGGATTAACTGATTGAGTAACCGAATAATGAAAGGAAATAGATTTTACGGACGAACTCATCATTATAAAATACAGTTTGCAACCCAATGTGGTTTTACTGGATACGGACCGTAACGTGAGAGTTTAACTAGCATTTTTACGGTCCGTATCCCGGAAATTATTACAGGCCCCAAAAATACCTATTTATCATTTTCTACTGCCAAAAGAGTTTTTGTCTTCCATTACGGCTTTCCGCGACCTTAGTTCTTATTTGTTCCAACTCCCCTTTTTACACAACTGAGAAATTCGGCGTTACGCGTTTGCTGCTTGAATTGTAATGATATTGAGAAGTTAGAATAAATCAGGCCGATGAAACAGCTTGATAAGTGCCCAAAATGCATTTTAAACAAGTGTCAAAGTATGCATTTGTTATACCTTTCCTACATACTAAAAGATCTCCAGTTTTTGTTTGTTTGTTTTCCGAAAATGGAGATAAAATAAACAAGAAATAATGTTGCGGTTTGTAAGGTGATAACGTTTGAGTGGGAGCTTTGCTCCATCTTTAGGAGGGTGGTGTACTGAGTCGAGTCTGTTTTTGGGTCTGTTTCGACCCATCGCACCATGTCTCTCTTTAGGCTAGCTGACCAAAGATACTAGAAACGATAAGATAAGACACTCCCTATTTGCACTTCTAAAAAATCGTGCATTGATGGGTGCGGGACCCATAACATGAAAAGAATGCTTGATATAATGATAAATTAATGTCGCGAAGTTGTTACAGTGCTACTACCACTTTAAATAAAAAATATATATATCGGGAAACCAATAAATTTCTGAACAATATTTTGCCGTTGTCCATAAACTGCAATGTCAGGTCAGGGTTGTCAGGCCAATTTCCAGGCGTCAACAATTAATGAAAGATTTGGCCCTGGACGGTGTCACGTGGTGCTGGGGGGTCATTGTTTCTGGTAGCCGTTTCAGTAGCAACAAAACCCTGTGGTTATAATTATCGGTTCCACAGTTCCCGCCCGGGGTATTGTTTGCATTCAGCCACAAAGTCATTTGATCCAAAACAGCATAATGCTAATCTTCCGTAAGCCTTACTCAAAGGACTGCGTGTTCATTGTAGATGAATTCTGTCTGAATTTTGCCAGTCTTGGTTCTATTCATTGAATAAGTCCCATCAAAATTTTTGTTGATAAATATGCGTCAGAACCGCGGTTTCCTGACTTCTAATTGGGCGAATAACTTACGATCAATAATCATACGATGCTAATGAATTCTGTTGTTTTTAAGAAGGACTAACAAAGCCGGGTTAAGTTATACACGTCCGTAAAAACACCTGACTTTACAAGGCGAGTCAAGACGCGCTGGTTAAGAGGCAAAAGTGCGCGCCTCTGATGCCGAAGATACCAGGTTCGATCCCCAATCGGTGCAGGCATGTTGGAATTTTTTTTTGGGGGGGGGGGGGGGAAATTCCTCTTTCTTATCCTATGGTAGGTAGGGTCGAGCACCCAGTCTTCTTGGATAAGGCCCTCGGAGGGCCCTTGTGCACGGTAAGCACGTTAAAGATTCCTTAGCAGTTGGAAATCAAGAAGAGCAGGCCTCACAAGGCCGCTGCTCTTTTCAATTTTCTAAAAAGAGAAAAAAAAACAACAACACGAAATCCCTGGCACAACAAGAAATATAAAAACAAGAAAAGATAACAACCAAAACACATAAGCGAACTCTCAGCACTTGGAACACACTAATTGTAAACGACATTCAGATCCATTCATTGTGTAGAGTAATTGTAATGGTTCTGCCTTACGTAACAATCACGTTGCTCGGCTACTGCTGTTCTTTTATTGCCTTATTTTCTTTGACTTTATCTGGATCTCTACGGGGTACCATACTTTAGCGGTTCACCTTGATCTGCACGGGATACCATACTTTAGCAGGTTTACCTTGATCTGCACGAGATGTCATACTCTCGCGGGTTTGGACAAGTTGACTTTGCCAAGGACACGTGATCGCTGCACTATTCTATCATAAATCACTCTTGTATTACTACGCACGGAAACAAAAGGGAAGAAAAGAAGAAAAGAATCCGAGAAGAAAAAAAAAATAATAATAAACCACACGCGGGCCGTAACATAGCGTCAAAATATGGGCAAGTCAACTGGAATAATCGAATCACTTTGACAAATGTTAAGTGGCCAATCTGTCCATGAACCGGAGGAAAACAACGCCCAGATACACAGCGCTGACATATCGATTCCACTGATTTCTACCTGGTACAGATTGCATTGACATTTTTGTTTCTTTTGTGGAGCTCGGGGGGGGGGGGGGTGGGGGGGGGTGGATCAAGGAGTGATTGCGTTGGTCGGTTATTAACCAGAGACCATTATAGCATGACCACACAATATGTCGATATGCTAGGTGGCTGTGGCTTTAGGTCGAAAGAGAGTTATCATCAAATAAGTTAATAGCTCTGATTTGTGGCTGGCATAAAACTGGGAGTTGCCTGTTTATCTATCTATCTATCTATCTATCTATCTATCTATCTATCTATCTATCTATCTATCTATCTATCTGTCTGTCTGTCTGTCTGTCTGTCTGTCTGTCTGTCTGTCTGTCTGTCTGTCTGTCTATCTATCTATCTAGCTATCTGTCTATCTATCTATCTACCTGTCTTTCTGACTGTCTATCTGTCTATGTGCCTGCCTGTCTGCCTGCCTGTCTGCCTGCCTGTCTGTCTGCCTTTCCGTCTGTCCGTCCATCCGCCCGCCTGTCTGTCTGTCTCTCTGTGTGTCTGTACGTCCGTCTATCTATCTATCTACCTATCTATCTATCTATCTATCTATCTATCTATCTATCTATCTATCTATCTATCTATCTATCTATGTGTCAAAGAGTGGGGATAGAGGAGGTGGTGGACGATGGTTGTGGTGATGACGGTGGTGGGGTGAGCTGGTAGAGTGGCAGGTCTGGCCCAACGCCCCTCGTTCTGCAAGAAAAAAAAAAAAAAAACTCTCCTTTGGCGGCACCAGGAAAACGGGGAAGTAGATGTAATGCTAATTTTGTGGAGTTTTTTCACACATGGCTCATATTAGTAGTTCTCAAATCGTGAGCCTCAAGATAAAACTGGAAAATCGATGCTGCCATTATGTACATGACAAACGAGTATTATTCAACGAAAAGTCTGTATTGTTCTCGATACCACAATATCCGCTTTTGTCAGTGTTGCGAAGCGGCAAGTCCATTGTCCACGAAACAAGTCAACATTTGAATACTAGAATGAAAAAATGGTAATTGTATTCGTGACAAGTGGGATCTGTTATGGCGATACCGTTACATTCTGAAAAGGTCCTGTACACGGGGCAAGATTTTCAAGATTTATTATATTAAAAAGAGGTAATCGAAACAGGAGAACTCAACACGCTTGTTTACATTGTAATCGATTTTACACATGATAGGTGAAGGAAAAAAAGGATAAAGATGTAAACACCCCCCAACCCCCCACCCCCACCCCACACCCCCCCCCCCCCAGTAATAATAACAGTAAAGAAACACTAAGAGTCTATATTCGTAATAATAATTGTAAAAACAAAAACATCACTGTTGGTCCTTGGAATATTAGAGCTACAAGGGTGGGTAATGTTTGGGTAATGTTTCAAAGCTGGACAAGTAAGGATTAACACTGTTTTTCTCTCTCTCTCTTTCTCTCTCCCGCTCTCTCTGTAGCTCTTTCTCTCTCTCTCTCTCTGTGTCTTTTTTTCTCGCTTTCTCACTCTCTTCCATTCTTTTTCTCTCTCTTTTGAATTTGCAATGGACATCTTAAGGCTGTAATCCTCTCTCTCTCTCTCTCTCTCTCCCCCTCTCTCTCTCTCCATCCCTCTCTTCCTCTCTCTCTCTCTCTCTCTCTCTCTCTCTCTCTCTCTCTCTCTCTCTCTCTCTCTCTGCAGATGGTAGGCAGGGGGTGGTATTCAAGTTATCTCTCGTTCTCTATATTGAGTACAGACAGACGTTACAAATCACACACAAAAAAAGTAGCCACGAGGAGAGCAATCATCTTAACCCTTGACCCCATCTGTATTTCCTGTCCTTGGCATTTGTATGGTATTTTATTTCTATTCTATTACTATTACGACAGCTACTATATCACTATAGCTTTCCAATAATCTGACTGTCTAGATGAATCATTGTACCGAGCCTAGGATCTTGATTTCTCTTACGTCTCTTTCCTAACACTGACAGTGGATGAATGGCAAAATAATTAATTATTGTGACCTGAAGACATTCCGTGAGTATCTGCTCTTTATGGCTCCCAATCTGCCATCTGCTCAAGTTGTCATGCGCAATAATTGAATCTGACTCAGTCCTCAAGACAAGCCTCTGAGTTTTGTGGTAGTCCTGCATTACTTCCTGGATTCTGCAAAGAGGTTGTTTTATATACAGCAGCTGCTGACCTTTACATGTACTGTGTCACATTTTTTTTTCTAAATACAGAATTCTTACTGCACAGAATCTGACTTGTTTATCTCGTACAACAGCTTGTTATTGGCTTTGTGAATGTGAAAACAAAAGATGGTGGCATTTAAGCAAAGAGATAGACGCATAGTACATCCACTGGTGAATTTGCCTATCTATCTATCTATCTATCTATCTATCTATCTATCTATCTATCTATCTATCTATCTATCTATCTATCTATATCATAATTATATTCCCAGTCTGTACTACAATTTAAGCATAGTTTCCCTGTATCCGTTCACACTGGAGTTATTGAACCTTCGTGTCGCCAGGCAGGGGCCAGAACTCTTTCAGACAGATGTGCGTACGGGCGGACACCATGAGGTCGTTCGTTAACAGAAAAGGACCGAGCAGTTAAGCACCAATAACGGGAAGTAGTGTCAACGGCGCCATCTGGTGTGCAAATAGTGAACGCAGTGGTCCCCTCTCCCAGCGACCACTTGTAGGAAGCTTTATCAAAGGTCATTTGTGACCGACTCGCACGAAATGAGGACAGTGGTTAACTGTTCACTCGTGAAATGAGAGACAGAAATGTGATGCCAGGTGGAAAATGTTAAAGAGTAAGCATTTTTCTTTTTTAATGATCCTTTGCCCTTCAGCGGTGGATGTAGAAATGATATTTGAAAATATCCTTAAATTAAGTGATAAAAAAAATAAAAAATTCCAATATTCATTTCGTTTTTTTTAATGGCAAGTTTGTTCTTTTATCGTATTTGTACAATTATACTAATGATAATAAAGATGACTGAAAGGAAAGCCATGACGACAATAATAACTACAACAACAACAACAAAAAGATAATGTAGAAAATGCCACCTTCACAGAGAGGCAGAAAAACGGATACGTCTTTTTTTTTTAAAAGGGGGGGGGGGGTCGCTTTAGCTAGCTGTTCGCATACGAACCAAACAAATAGGCTTTAGGAGGAAAAAAAATTAATTATAGCAACATTATACCATAATTATATTACAGTGACTCTCTCTCTCTCTCTCTCTCTCTCTCTCTCTCTCTTTCTCTCTCTCTCTCTCTCTCTCTTTCTCTCTCTCTCTCTCTCTCTCTCTCTCCTCTCTCTCTCTCTCTCTCTCTCTCCCTCCCTCTCTTTCAGTTGAAAAATGTGCATACACAATCGAGTCCCCGAACTCTACCAAACAGAGGTTTTGGTGATCAGTGCAAATGTCTTGTGTAGATGACATTTTCACTGCCCGAAATCACAGCAACAAACGAGTGCACAAACCTGACGCATCTTTTGGAAACGAAGCGTAAAGAGATAGTTTAGTAACTATTACATTAGAGAGTCCGCGCATAGACGTGACGTCGGCGAAAGTTACCCAACGCGGAGGAATTTGTCCATTTTCGCACTATCTTGGGTCGCGCTTAGTTGCGATTCGGCTGTGAGAGTTACGAAAGTAACTTTGCAACTTTGTCGATACGGAGCTTCTGTTTGTGAACTTTTCACCTGGAAACAAGCTTTTTTTCACGATATGAATGGATTTTTATGACTTATTAACCTTTTTTCGTGCGAATTTGATGGCCATTTATTTCTGCCCATGACTGTTGTGTTCACTAATCTTCATTTTTCAACATGTGGTAAAACCCGATTTCGCTGTGGTAGCGTAGCATCCTTGTGGTAGTGTAGCGCCCTACTTTTTCATGTTCGCATGGCCTTTATCGAAGTGGGGCTGCCTTCCCGATTCAGAACTTTAAAATCAGATTAATCTTCGTTCCGTAATCCTGTTGGTACCACAGTATTGTGGACACGACTTTATTCTGACAACTGACTAACATTTATCCTTTTTTTTTACAATAGGAGGGCGCAATCACGGGCAAGCTTGAAAAAAATGTGTGTGACTGCGAAAGTAGATTTAGGTCACACTGATTTCGTTGTTCATTCAACTTTCTGAAAGAGAGAGGGAAGGGGGGGGGGGGTGGAAATGGTACACCTCGCGATTACATAGGTCTAATGCAAAAGATGTACAAAAAAATGTAGCCGCAGAGAGATGGACCAACAGGCTGTGAGCCAAAGACTTTTTGAAAACACACTTTCAAGTCCCAGAATTTGGCCATATTCAAACACCGCTAAGTCAGTGCGACACGTGTGTGTCGTACGACGAGGTAACATGGAAGGCTCATAAAAGCAAATGATGCACAGACTTCTAATGCCAAATAAAAACTACTTGCTGAGCATGGGGATGTTGTAGTGACAACGATGGGTTTGCAGGCAAAGGTCATCGCTCCATGTCTAAATGCACTGGCGTCATGTTACAAAAAGAAACGTGTATGTCCATAACTTTTCAATCCACAACCTGGCCATTAAAGATGACGTGGAATGCTTCTTGTGGCATGAGGTGGAAGGAAAGCTAATGCCCAATGAATTCGCATCTTGTGTGTCTTACAACTTGGGAGCTACAAAAGGTGCATCCAGTACATCGAGGGCTGTACCTACGAGAAGAGCAACCTTATTCTGGCCAAGGCTCTTCTCCGCTTTTCAAGACTAAGAGCTACTAACATGGAGCAGAAGTATTTAAAGAAGGGTCCCACTATAGCGGGATGTGACTGCGTGCATTCAGCAGTATTGTTCCACCGCACGAAAAGAGACAGAGAGAGAGAGAGAGAGAGAGAGAGAGAGAGAGAGAGAGAAGTAGGAAGTCATTGAGAACAAAGAGAGGGGGCTGGGTGAACGAGGAAAGAGATAAAACGTGAGAGCGAAAAAACGAAAGACAAAGAAATAAAGAAAAGTGGAGAGGAGGGCGGACGGGTGAGAAAGAGAGAGGGGGAGGGGGAGATGGGTGAAGAGAGGGAGGGCCGAGAGATGAGACCTGGTAAGAGGAATTATATAGAAGGAAGGAGGAAAAAGGGGGAAAGCATGGAAGGAATGAATGAATGAAAAGGCGGAAAGAATGAGCCGAAAAGGCTGAAAGAGAAAGTCTGCACATTTTTGTTTTTCTTTTTTAAAGTTTATTTTTAATTGATAAACCGTCTTTTTTAATTCCCACAATATAAAGAACTAGATAACCTACCGGGCATTGCCCGGAATAAACAATCATGTGCTCCCCCCCCCCCCCCCATCTCTCTCTCTCTCATATAATAATAGTAATAAACTACAGTCTTGCTTCAGAACTCATGCGCACCAGAACACTACGCACCAAACTGAACGCTTGATACGGTTACTTTTTATGACATGCACGGTACTATATATATTACGAAACAAACATGCAAAAATACAGATGTTACATAACAATAAACATTGTCATTTTTTTAAAAAAAATATATGCTTGAAGTAAACAACTTTTAATTCTAGCCATCATCTTCCTTATCTCAATTGCCACCTTCCTGCCAAATTTAAGGCCTGAAGAGTGTATAGTTTGGTCAGTGACTCATGCCAAAGGTTGCAATTTAAACAATCATGTGCTCCCCCCCCCCCCCCCCCATCTCTCTCTCTCTCTCTCTCTCATATAATAAAAGTAATAAACTACAGTCTTGCTTCAGAACTCATGCGCACCAGAACACTACGCACCAAACTGAACGCTTGATACGGTTACTTTTTATGACATGCACGGTACTATAATATTACGAAACAAACATGCAAAAATACAAATGTTACATAGCAATAAACATTGTTATTTTTTAGAAATACATGCTTGAAGTAAACAACTTTTAATTATAACCATCATCTTCCTTATCCCAATTGCCACCTTCCTGTCAAATTTAAGGCCTGAAGAATGTATAGTTTGGTCAGTTAGTCATGCCAAAGGTTGCAAATTACTGAAATATATAATAGATTGCCCATGCATTGTATGTTTTTTAATGTTTTTATGTGTCTATATGGAACGTCTTTAACGTCTTCTAGTTTACTTCATTGCGGTTACCCGTCTTCCATTTTCTCCAAATATTTTTCCACTTTTACTAAATTCAATTTATATCCCTCCTGTCGCTATACAACTTCATCCATGTCTGGTACACACCTGATTTGCCCTCGAAAACTAGCCTTCACAAAGGCAAAACGAAAACATGCCTGGATAAAGAGGTTTGCTGGCCAGTGAGAGAGGGGAAATGCGCACAATAAAACCGCCTTAAGGATAAGGAGGTTTTATCGTGCGGATTTCGGGTCAGCAAACCTGCTAAACACCTAAAACATAATTGTAATCATAATCATCAGGATGAGACATCAGGCAGTGTATTAAGTTGTAAAAGCAAATGTATACCAGTGAGAAAATTTCAAGAATCTGCGACCTGTGGTTTGGAATAAATCAGTTTTTTCCTTCTCCTGTAAAATTTCCCAAACCAGCTTTGTGAGGTTTGATTATGCGGACGACGACATGTAGCTTAGTTAAGCCACCTTCGTTGAACAGCCGCTGCAGTGCACATGAATCACTATTGTTCTATTTTTTTTTTACACTTGAAAAAGGTGAAAGCCGAAAATTTGTGTATTTTCCTGTCTTCTCTTTAGTTTGCTTTGTATCGTTTGAGTTTTATTTCTCACGCAGGGCTTCGCTACATACAACTTTTTCTTTTTGCCCAATTTTGACAATCACTGAATTAGTAGGGAAGACGCCGGAAGGAGTGATGCATGCAAGGCTCGCCTAGCGTCCTTTCTGGTCTGCTGTTCCACGCGAATAAGCTCCCGACTCTCCCCTTAGCACCGAACAGCACGTCGATGCGCCTCCCTACGATAATGAGTGTTTCACGATGCATTTCGGGTGGTTTATAGACAGTCCGCGCATATACGCACCGTCGGCGGAAGTTACGCAACGCGGAGGAATTTGTCCGTTATCGCACTATTTTGGGTCGCGCTTTGTGGCGATTCGGCTATGTCAGATACGAAAGTGACGTTGGAACTGCTGTCATTACGGAGCCAAAATTTTTGAACTTTTCATCCAGAAGCAAGCTTTTTTTCACGGTATGTATGGAGCTTATGACATATTAACCTTTTTTTCGTGCGAATTTGATGGCCATTTTTTTCTGCCCATGACTGTTGTGTTCACTAATCTTCATTTTTCAACATGTGGTAAAACCCGATTTCGCTGTGATAGCGTAGCGTCCTTGTGGTAGTGTAGCGCCCTACTTTTTCATGTTCGCATGGCCTTTATCGAAGTGGGGCTGCCTTCCCGATTCAGAACTTTAAAATCAGATCAATCTTCGTTCCGTAACCCTGTTGGTACAACACTATTGTGAACAAGACTTTATTCTGACAACCTATGAACATTTATCTTTTTTCTTTTACAAATATATGAATTTCCCGGCATTATCCGGGATAAAACTGTGAACCCACCCTGCCATCTCTCTCTCTCTTTTTGGTCTAGAAAGCTTCCCATATTTTACAGTCGTACTGCAGATTTCATGCGCACCAGAGCACTATGCACTCATTTCTGGTAGGGAAATGGCGCGCACTGAATTGAACGCATATTAATACATCGTTTCCGGTGCGGTGAGCTTACTACAGGGAGCCAAAACAAAAATCATTGTATTTTACTTTTTTACGACTTTTAATTTAAAAATACCTGAAACTTGAATTAACACAATCAGTCGATAGAAAAGCGATTGAACTGGATTTACTGACACATAAGAAAATTAATTTTATAACTTTTGAAACTGTCATTTAGGTTGTAAAGTCGAGCAAAAAATGGGGCAAAACTGCACCACAATGAATACCGAACAGCACGTAGGTGCGCGGAGTGTCCTTCGCTACGATAAGGTGTGCATTACGATGCGCTTCGGGTGGCTTTTGATAAGTAACTTTAGGCCAACGTGATGCCCCGGCGCGGACTCTCTATTATTACGCGACGGTCCGTAACGCCAAAGTTACGCTGGGATGCAAGCTAAACTTATCAGATAATTCAGTTTTATTGTGTCTAGATTCCTTTGCATGCCTGATAAGTTGAAGACCGTGGGTCCATGATAGTAATCTCGCCCGGTTTCTTCAGGCAAGTTATTAAGAAAACGGCTAGGATTTGGTGTTCGAGTCGGTGATGCGGTTTATGGTATGTAAATGGAATTTTGACTTAGAATTAAGTGGCAGTTGCAAGTTCCAACTATTCATCTCACGACCTACGTGTTTTACAATATTTCTCTTTTCGGCTATGGTACTTTACATTTCACTAGACTACAGCCCATTACACAAAAGCCGGCACTGTGGTCGTACAAAAGCGCAAGATGATGACGCGCGCATGACCTCCACTAGTACGAAGCAAGTGTAACACCCTCCATTGGGTTCAGTGGTGCAGGTTACTCGCGCGTTCATACGACCAATGTCCAATAGCCCTTAAATACCACGATCGGTATTGATAAACTATCTGTGAGACGGGGCACCACTGCTAAACTCGCCTTTCGCGAGAAGGAAATACTTCATAATGATTCATATTAGTACAATGGTTTTAGAGAAGAAAAAGTAAAATTATTTTATTATCATGTAGCTCCTGAGCGTGCACACACTAAAACAAACGTAATTACATTAAAATTTATTATTTACTGTCTCAGTTACTGCCTCACTCGAGCCTGGATGTACAACTAAAGCAGGCATTCCGTGTCTTGTTCTTCGAAGAAAAAAAAACGAGGCAAAAATATGTTTGCACTGGGTGAAGGAGTTAATGGATAAGGAGGGGAGGCGGAGTGGAAACGTGCGTATTTGTGTAACTGTGTGCGTGTGTGTGTGTGTGTGTGTGTGCGTGTGTATGTGTGCGTGTGTGTGTGTGTGTGTGTGTGCGCTATAGCAGGGAAGGAGGGGAGGCAGAGTGGAAACGTGTATACATGTGTGTAACTGTGTGTGTGCGTAGATGTGTGTGTGTGTGTGTGTGTGTGTGCGTGTGTGTGTGTGTGTGTGTGTGTGCGCTATAGCAGGGAAGGAGGGGAGGCAGGGAGTGCACTATGAATCATTGCATGAAGGAAATCCCATCACTAAAAGTACGGACGGGAAAAAACGGAATCTGAAAAACGAACATAAAAATGCATGCCCATTTTCTCTGCTGCCTCACTGCAAATATTGGGAGAAATAAAAAAAAATAAAAAAAACGAAAAGAAAAATGGCGAATTGTCGCCTTAACCTTGACAGCGGGGCTGAGAATTTCCCTTTTCTTTGGTTGCCAGAAGCAAGAAAACGCGCGTGAAATGAGGGACCCGCTCGGCGATGATGATTGGAGTAAAAATAAATATGGCGGCTTCTTTTAATGAGGTCAGCATCACCGGGCTATGTGATTGGCGGGCTAAAATTGCGTCTTGCACAAGCTAGAGGTCACCAGAGATTTGCCGCGGTTGCGTAGGCCTGCGCAAAATGAGATGCATTGCAATTGGTCAGCGCTCAGGGGCGAGCACTATCATAAAAAAAAAGAAGAGTTCCCTGGAGAGAAAAAAAATCGAGAAATCTCGAGAACGAAATTCCCTCAGAAATAATAATATAATATACATGTATATTTATAATGATTGCCCATACTTTAAACTCGGTTCAAAGATTATCTTAGGCGCCTTGTCCACAGCATCCGCCCCGCTCCGTAATTTCACAGAAAATGACGTGTGATAAGTAAAATACTCTTTGCCTGTGTATACCGTCTTGTCCACAGCATCCGTTCCGCCCCGCTCCTCTCCGCTATAGAGGCAAAGAGAGTTTTACATTTTCATACGTCATTTTCCGTAAAATAGCGGAGCGGAAGCGGATGCTGTAGACAAAACAACTTAAGTGTTATGGTTGAATATATTTGCTATTTATAGAAGCTTTTGTTAACGGACGGGAGTCTAACTGCAAAGCCGAAGCCGAGTCACAGAATACCGAGACGAACCTATTCCTTCTTTCACTATTATTATGTCCACAACTTGCGCGCGTATAAACACGATGAGTACTGCTCACAGAGCTCTGTGGCACTAGTCTTTTTCGTTCAATTATTGATGAAGGGGTGTGGTGCAAATTCTTGTATTGTTGACATGGATGATATTCGGACGGAATTTGGCAAATTGAACCGTCTCGATATCCTGTGTCTCTGACCGAAACGAGAAAATACTGAGCTTACTATGTAAACTACCACGCCCCCCCCCCCCCCCTAACAACAACCTTTGCAAATTATATCTTTTACCTCCTTCCAATTTTAAAATCTCCACAGCAACACTGTCACTGACTAGATTTTATTCCATTTAGTAAACATTCATTCCTCTTCTTCGGGTTTGAAGGAAAAAACAACAAGTCAAGAGTGGAAATGACTTGAAAACGAAAACCGTTTCTCCTGGTTTTAATTCAATTTGTTTAACTTTACAGTTATTCTGGCACGGGCAGCGGCCTGTTCGGCCTGCTCTTTCCGATTTCCAACTGCCAAGGTATCTTTAACGTGCGCAACGTACACACTGACCCTCTGAATTTTTGGTCTTTATCTGAGAAGACTAGGTGCTTGATCCTACCTGCCACAGGATCACGGACAGGAAGATATGAGAAAAATCCCAAAATTCCAACGTGCCTACACGGACCGGGATTCGAACCCGGTACCTTCGGCATGAGAGGTGAGCATCTTGCCTCTAGGCCACGCCGCCCTATTTGGCATAAGTCTGACATATGCTGTTATCGTAGAGCAGTGTCGAAATAACAACACACAAATACGCACGTACATACACACAAACAAACAAAACAAACAAGCAAAAATCAACTTCATTCATTCTCATGAGCAAATACAAATTATTCTCGGAGAGAAATGCCACGAGATTATATTTATTTCCAAACAGTTTGGCAAATTTTCCTTAGACTTGAGGTCTCGACATGCCAAACAAACCGGCCAACGAGTACGAGCAAATGTCAGAGCCCTCCTCTAACAAGCAAGAGAAATCAACCCTCTGGTATAAGGAAAGCACTCAACAGAAATCATCATTTTCTGTGGGCTGAAAAATCATGAATTTTCCCCTTTCTATCTCTTCGGGCAAAAAGGGAAAGAACTGCCTGGAGCATGATTACTTCCCCTTCATTTAGCGCGCATGACTTGAAGAGATCATATTTTAGTGGACTACGTCACAACATTCAGCCGAGGGGAATAACGCGCAGTTACTTTAAGAGGGAAATTAAGTGCCGAAGACTTTAAGCTATTTCTCGGAGTTGGACGGACAGGGGATTTGCAAACAGAGAAGGAATAACTCGGACGTATAAAATGAGAGGAGGAAGGTGTTCTTGAGCACTATGAGTGGACGTGATTGATCGAAGAAATATTTATGACATTTTTTTAAATTTTTTTATTCATTTTCAGATTTTAAAACGGAGGGCGTGAAAGAGAGAAATAGATTGACAGAATACGTTGTTACGGGACTGACATTTATGGAATGCTAAGATGAAGTGGTGATTCATGAAGTTAAGACTCTTCTTCATTACGACGATAGCCAAATGAAATCAATAAAAGACTTCCGTAATAAGATTGTTACAGAAACTGTGAAATATAATAAATATTGCGATTTAGTCAGACATCTTTATCATGACTAAATGCATTATCTAGCCATGCACGCCTCTTTAGCTTCACAGACATTTGAGGATTTTAAAGTGGTAATGAAAATCACCTTTTTTGTTTTTAGTTTCATTTGGAGTGTTGAATTGAGATGACAAGGGAGAAGGAGTGAGAGAGAGGGAGCCAAAGAGAGAGTGAGAGAAAGGAGGGAGAGAAAGAAAAAGAGAGAGGGGAGGTAGAGGAATGGAGGGAGGGAGAGGGAGAGAGGGAGAGGGAGGAGAAAGATAGACAGACAGACAGATAGATAGATAGATAGATAGATAGATAGATAGATAGATAGATAGATAGATAGATAGATAGATAGATAGACAGACAAAAGGACAGACACAGATAGATAGAAAGATAGATGGAAAGATAGAAAGACAGACAGACAGACAGACAGACAGACAGACAGACAGATAGATAGATAGATAGATAGATAGATAGATAGATAGATAGATAGATAGATAGATAGATAGATAGATAGATAGATAGATAGATAGATGGATAGATAGATAGATAGATAGATAGATAGATAGATAGATAGATAGATAGATAGATAGATAGATAGATAGATAGATAGATAGACAGACAAAAGGACAGACACACCGATAGATAGAAAGATAGATGGAAAGATAGAAAGACAGACAGACAGACAGACAGACAGACAGATAGATAGATAGATAGATAGATAGATAGATAGATAGATAGATAGATAGATAGATAGATAGATAGATAGATAGATAGATAGATAGATAGATAGATAAATAGATAGATAGATAGATAGATAGATAGATAGATAGATAGATAGATAGATAGATAGATAGATAGATAGATAGATAGATAGATAGATAGATAGATAGATGGATAAACAGAGAATGACAGAAAGACAGCTCAAAAGAACAGTCTGGAAAATCCCCAAAACCAACGACAACAAGTAAAATAATTTTACAGAGAAGGGAGATAAAATTGAGAACGTATAGGGAAAGAGAGACAGATAAAATCAAAGAAATAGGAAACTAAAGATTGGATAAAAATGGAGAAGACTTCATGAGAAATGATGTAGAATAGCATACAATCAGCTCCACAGATGTGTCTGATAAGGAGATAAATCGAACTTGTTTCCCCTCTGCTTACATCACTCCCTCTTCTCCTCTCCTCTCCCCTCCCCCCTCTTCCACCAACCTCTCCCATCAACCACTCCAACCCCTTATTCACTTCCACCTGGCTGATCCTTACGCTGCCCACTACACCCGTATAGAGAAGTCTGGAACATTGCAAGACAGGAGTCCACCCTTGAAGCAAAGAAAAAACTAGAAATGGCTGCACGATTAAAAAAAAAGAAAAGAAAAGGATACAAAAATTATTGTAGAATAAGTAAAAAAACTCAGCGAAAGGGTCGTAAAGTAGCTAAACTATGCTTGAGTAGAATTGGGTAGAATTGTATATTTGGGAGAGGTGGGAGGGAGGGAGGGGGGGGGGGGCATACAGTCATGCGATTTTCAATTATGGTAATAAAAAATATATTTTGATTTACCCTTTTTTTTTTTTAGCAAATGAAATTATTAGATTGTATAATATATAAACAAACAACAACACGTCTGTATTTTTTTTTTAAAAAGGGTGAATACTGCAGTCAAAATGCTATTCAAAGCTTTCAAAACACTAAAGTCTTAGCATTGGCATTGGGCATTGTTGTGGTCGTGCGCATGGTACAACCGAGAAGAGGTTACATGCGGGGGTGGGGGGGGGGGGTGGGAGGAGTTGAGGTCAAGCGTTTGAAAAATGTTCAGTTTGGAGCAGGACGGGGAGTTGGGGGTGGGTGCCGAAAATTGACGAAATCGAAGATACGTACTTTATGGATGACCCCCCCCCCCTCCCTCCCTCCCACCCCCCATTCAAGACTGCTCATCCCCTCAGCAACTACTCATTCCCGACCCAGTCAACTCCCTCTCCCTCCACCCCCTCTTCTTCCCTCTCCCATCTCCAGCAAGTCCTTACTGTGACTCCTGCTCCTCTGGCATACTTTACAAGTAAACAAACACATCTCTGCCTCAATCCAGCCTCCCAATGCCTCCCTGTCTAAATGAGCTGTACATCCCAGGGGACAAAAAAAGACAAAAAACGAGGGTGGATGGAGAGACAAAAAAAAAAAAAAAACCCCACCCCACCCCAGATAGGAATAAAAAGCATTAAAAAAAAAAAAAATTCTCCAGCAGAGAATTATCAATCTTCTTGAAGTGTTATAAGCGGGTGATAAGGACACATAGCAAATGTTGACCCGGGCGACAAAAGGTTAATCATGCCCATATTCATCATCAACGCGGGGAGTCAGAAATTCCTCTTTGGTCCCCGGGCCGCTAGGGGTTAAAATCGTGAAGAACTATGAATAAGGTGGTTATCACATGCGAGTCGGCATGTTGCATGGGCGATATAATTAATGCATACAACGTGGATGACGCATGGAGCGAGGGCAATATTTCACATGCAGAGTTAAAAAAAAACAAAAAACATCTTGAATGTTGCGCCTTAATGTTTTCTTGCTGGAATCCTGGTTTCTGGGAAGCGCACTGAAAAAGCAGGAACTCCGTATAACGACCACCTCTTTAAAGGGGTTCGCGACCATCAAAATATTTTATTCTTTCAAGCTTGCTGAAAGGACAAAATATTTTAACATTATTTTTATTACACCCGAGTCGCAGGATACTGGCACCAATCAATTCGTCATATTCCATCCGTCGTCTTGCGCGCGTATCATCGATGTCAACAATGCAACAATTCGCACCACACCCCTTCATAACTGAACGAAAAGAGTAGTACTCAGCGTATTTACACGCGCGCAATTTGTGGACATAATATAGTGGGAGAAGGAACGGTTCGTCTCTGTACTCTGTGTCTCGAGTTACACTATGCTTTTCTTTATAGTTTATCGGTCTTAATTTACGTTTGTCTGTGATATCAACACTCAATTTTAAGGTTTTAAATTAAGTTTCATAATAATGGCATTGTGTGGTGCCCTCTTTAAATGTTGGTGATTAGCTCTTCTGTATTCATTAATCCCGTGGGTTGTGGTTCTTGACAAAGGACATCAGTGTAGAAGGACATGACTGTGCGAGCTCTGCGTTATCGCGGTCGCTGTGGTTGTTTGTTCCAACTCCACTTTTTGCACAACTGAGAAATTTAGACGTTTTGCTGCTTTAGTATTACGATTAAGAGTTAGAATAAATGGGAACTGTGAAACATCTGGATACGTGCCACAACGCATTTTTACAAGTGTCAAAGTGTGCACTTGTTATACCTCTTCCACTTACTAAAAGATTTTCAGTTTTTCACAGCTAGAGATAAAACAAACATGGTCGAAGGCCCAGTTATAATAAAAGATATCTTTCCTAAAGCAGTATCACTGCAAAGTGGGAGGTTGAAGTAGTTCAAGTTTTGTCTGAAACACGATAGCAGTATTTAGGATGTTTACCCGACTCTGTGTCGGCATTTCGTGACCTTAATTTTTGTTTGTTCTATCTCTAGTTTCTGAAAAGAAAAAAAAAAAAACTGGAGATTTTTTTAATATATGTACAAGCGGTATAACAAATACACACTTTGACACTTGTTTAAAATGCGTTGTGGTACTTACCAAGCCGTTTCAAAATTCCGATTTACTTTTAACTCCTTAATCATAATACTAGAGCTGCAAATGTTTAACGTCGAATTTCTCAGATGTGCGAAAAAATGGAGTTGGGACATACAAGAACTAAGTTCTCTGGACTGAAGTTGTGACGTACGGGTAGGGTCACAACCGGATAGGAAGCCGAGGTTACACTGACAAGCTATGACACGAAAGATTTTTGAAGAAAAAGGCAATAGCAATATAAAAAGTCATACTATAATGGGGCAAGAGGACGAACGTGTAACCACTCCGTGACTACACAGGGCCAAATGTTATGAAACTTTGTAGTTGACCTGCCTCAGTATTTCGTGATGAATTCCGTGGGCACATTTATTTTGGACAAAATTAAGAATTTAGTTTTGTTTATAAACGATTTATCCAGCCGTAAAATGGAGACGCTTTTAGCCCAGTATAATGAAAAAAAAAATGTGATCGGAAATTTCATTCTTCGCCTCTCTTTATACATTGAGAGACTGGGATTTGAACCATCTCGTGAAGGTGTGCAAGTTACTCTGAGAGAGTCAAGGAACTGCCATATTGCCACAACATTTCTTAATCTGAAACAAATTCCACACAGCACACGGCAGCACGAAAGAGAATACAAGAGATGGAAAGAATAAGAAAAGACCAACAGGAACGACGAGGACTTTAGAATTTATCAAATGTACAACAGCGCGTGAAAGACAGAACAGAGAGAGAGAAAAAAATATAGGGCCAGGAGGTTTAAAGTAGGGAGTGACTTTGTCATTCAAATTCTTTCTGTGAATGTTATGTTTCACAACAGATAGAATGAACAGAAAGATTACATCTAGAAACATAAATAGAAAAACAGAAAAATTGAAACAATAACAAGAAACAAACCAACAAAAGACAGAAGAACAACAACTGAGACACAAAGAAAGGCAACGGTTGGTCAGACTGCAGGATAAACACACGTGTTTGTTTCTTTCTTTCTTTTGATTTGAGGTCTTTATTTTAGGAGGTTCGCTGCCCTTGGCATTTACACCTCACTTTACTTGTTTTATTATTTCTTGTTCTGGCGGGGGGGGTGGGGGGGGGGAGGGGGAGATGATATGGATAAATTTTAATCTATTAATTTCAATTTTGCCCGGGCAGCGGCCTTTCGGCCTGCTCTTTACGATTTCCAACTGCCAAGGTATCTTTAACGTGCGCAACGTGCACACGGGCCCTCCGAATTTTTTCGTCCTTATCCGAGAAGACTAGGTACTCGATCCTACCCCCCCAATAGGACCAGGGACTTGAAAATATGAGAAAAATCCAATTTCCAAGAACTACTCGATCCTACCCCCCAATAGGACCAGGGACTTGAAAATATGAGAAAAATCCACTTTCCAACATGCCTGCACTGCCCGGGTTTAGAACCCGGGACCCTTGGCATGAGAGGCGAGCACCTTGCCTCTAGACCACCTTGTCCCCTTCTTTCTTTTTCCAACATGCCTGCAATTCCCGGGTTTAGAACCCGGGACCCTTGGCATGAGAGGCGAGCACCTTGCCTCTAGACCACCTTGTCCCCTTCCTTCTTTCTTTCTTTCTTTTGGCAAAGAGCAACATTTGTCAATGTCGTGTAAAGGCCACATAGAGAAACAAACCATGGAACAGACAGACAAATCAGACAAATGGCATACAAAACAAAAGAACCAGACATTGTAAATCTGTCAGTTCCTGTGTCAAACCCCCTGGAGTTGACTTGACCTAGAGCAGTGGTTCTCAACCTTTTTTTTTTTCAGGCAAACGTCCCCTTTGGCTCTAAATTATCTTTCATCGTCCACCCCCCCCCCCGCCCTTCCTTCGGATTTCCTACTCAAATTGAACAGATGCATTTCACAAGAAGGCAGACTACACACACATTATATTAACTCTCTAGAGCCCAAACGGAAATTTGCCAACCCCAGAACTTCTGAAATAATATGCGGAACTGATTTTGAATAGTCAACATTTTGTAAAAATATGAATATGTAACTGGCAAAATTATTTGACAATAAAATTGAAAGAGTAAGTGTCTCAAAGATAGAGCAGTTTGGCCCCAGGTGACCTAGTTCAAGTAAGGTACTCTGGGCCCTAGAGAGTTAAGTTTTTCAAAGCCTTTTTTAATAACAATAGGCGCGTTGATTATTCATTATAAAGCAGAGAGCATTCTCTATCCAATGCACTAAGCTGTTTCTATTGGTAAGATCCACTTAGACATGCTGTTGGACAAGTCAGTGGCTGCCCTGTATTTGCCCCCAAATCATCCCATTTCAACGTTTCCCCTCCCTTGTGGCCAGTTTCTTTATTTTCGCCACCACCCCCCTCCCTCCGCTCCAGAAACGCGGGATATCGCCCATGTTGAGAACCACTGACCTAACGTCTCCCCTGCCCCCCCCCCTTCCCCCTCCCCGACCCACACACACACACACATACACACGAGAAAACTGTGCATAAAATCTATATGGAAACGTCTTTCATGCGAAAGGTCAGAGTGCAAAAACAGCGTGATCACACACTGTCATAGCGCCATTAGCTTAACTTGTCTGGATTTGACACATCGTTTTCATTCCTTGTTGTTTCTGCCTGTCTTTCTTTCTTTCTCTCCTTCCATATCCTCCTTCCGTTTTTCTTGCCGTCGTAATTTTCTTTATACCTCTACTCTCCGTTCGATACTTTTTTTTTTTTTTTCATCCCTGTTTTCTTTGCCGCCCTTGTATAATCTTTGTTTCCTATTTCTGACTGTCTATGATTTTGTCAGTGGATCTGACGCAATCGGGCCGAAGGTGAAGACGAAATTCCCGAGAACACCTCACCAATGGGGGAAACATTTTGTCCGCAAATTGAAATTTGCTTATAATATGAAAAATGACCTACTTTTATGCATTCAGTTAAAATATTCACATGAAACTGTCTTTTAAAGCAATTTTTTTTTTTTTTAAAGAGCTGTAAAAATTTCACCTTTAGCGCTTTAGCCCGCTTTGGTCAGATCAACCCACATTTATCTCTTCTTACCCCCCCACCCACCCCCCCACCCCCACCTCCCTTTTTTTCTGTTTGTGTTAACGCCCGTCCCACTTTGTACACGTATGTTTGTGTGTTTGCCTACGTGTCTGTGTTTGTATTTTTAGCCAATCATTATTTACCGTGTCTGGACTGAATAAAAAGATAAAAAGTACGTATGTTTAGACTGGACGAGAACTAGCCTAGGCGCGCAACCAGCCCGGTTTTGATTGGCCATTTAGTTGGATGTGACGTCACGACATTGAGTTTTCTATGAAAATGAACTAGTTGGTTGTGGCGAGAGATCTTCATCGAAACTAACGGTGCTGACGTCATCATCAAACTGGCCGGCTAGTTGAAATGGGACAATGCGGGCTTTGGCTTAACTTGCAACAGAGAGTATGTATTTATAGACAGATTTCACTTTCACCAAATCGCAAAACTAGGTCGCTGCGGTAAACAAGAACCGAAAGAGACCTCCTTCACCAAAGATAGTGTGCATATGGGTTTACTGTGGTTTGTTCATATTTTTGGACTGATTGGAACTATTTAGAGCCGTTTGTAAGCTCTTACGCCCCGTGGAAATGCACAAACCGGTATTATTTACCGCAGCGACCTACTTTCTTCTCCATACTAACAGTGGTTTCGGGGAGCCTCCCGTGTATCGCAGTGTAAATCGACTAGTAGGGGAACCTCTCTATACACAAATACTCTCTGCTTACAAACTGACATTCTCTTTAATCCTCTGCCCCCCCCCCCCCGCCCGCATTTCTCCCTTGTCCCAACACACATCACACAAACACACATATTATACACATGCACGTAAACAAGTCAACCAAGCCACAGAAACAACACAACAACACAACAACGTACGAATCGACACTAAGTAGGACAAAATCACTTACCGAGAACCGTGCGACGTGTGAATGTCGACAACGTGACGTAAAACACCAGAATCCATGACGTCATAGACCAGTAACGTCCTGTCTGGTAACGCAAACACGGAAATGACGTGGCTTTTCCCTTCAGTGACATCACCGGATTTCGTACGGTAGTCACGTGCTCGGGAAACCCTCACAGGCATGGAGTTTTACAAAAACTTCACTTTAAGTTTTTGTTGGAAGCAACTTAATCCGATTTCTGGCATCAATACCACACCCACAATATCACTGACCGATTCCACTTTTTTGAATTACCAACACTTTTCCACAAATTCTCAATCGGGGCATTAATTTTCCATGAATTCAGCTCACGAAAATGCCCCAAACTTATGATAAATCCACTCTCAGAATTTTTTCAGGAACAAATAATTATGAAGAAGAAACAGATCACTCTTTGAAGTACACACAAACCCTTGAAATTCTCCTCCTTCAGCAGTCGATTTATGTCGTCACAATAGGGTTTAAAACATGAAAAGGTATTCTTGCTTAGTTGTGGATGACGTATGGCAAAAATACACGTCACAAGTTGATTACGTCAACAGGAAAGTTGCCATTCATGTAATCCATGTGTTTCTGGCTTGTATAAAACTCTGAGGAAGAAAAAAAAATTGGAAGTCTCGTTAATACAAGGTCCAAAATAATAGAATCAAATAGTGGAAAATTGGATGCATTTGGCTTTGATGTTGCTGACGTCGGTCTGATGTAGAGGACCTGCCCCCCACAGTAATCCTACCAATCGTACGGAAAATTTACGTCGAAGTGACGTAGTGTTTCTGGCTGGGTCTCTATCACAAGTATTACAAAATGTTACAACATCAATATAAGGTTTTAATTATCACCAACTTCACTGTTGCTATATCCATTCATAAATAAATTCACTTCCACCACTACAACCACAACTAAATCTGCCAGCATCCCTACATCAATCCAACGTAAAATTTGTGTAGGATTTACGTTGGGTTGATAGGATTACCGTTGGGGCAGATTCCCCACATCAAACCGACGTCAGCGCGATGTTATGATCAGCGGATCTACGTAGGAGCGAGATCATTCCTACGAGCAAACCTGTCGCCAATCCTACGCATCAGATTTTCGTAGGCTTGCTGACTAAGAACATACATTCATTCCTACCTTCAGTACTGTCGACATTTCCCATCTATAACAATACCACAATCCACTTCAAGACAAGCCACGGGATAACAGTGCTCCAATACAGTAGCATTGGCAAGCCAGGACATTAATTACCTTGAGTTTACAGATGAACACACGCAAATACTCATTACTTCAGCCCATCTGTCTAACAATGACACATACCGCCTTCGTGTACAGTACACATGGATGAATTATAAGCGAGGGACAGGTGGTGATAAAAACTAGATCGACCTAGCATTGCAGGTGTGCAAAGATAATTAAGCGCATCGGTGGATTATAATAGTTGTTTTTTCAGACCTTTGCACATCCAGGCATTCGCTAGCACATACACATCGAGGGATATTTGCCATAATTTGTTGTATGCCACAATTTGCCGATTTTGAGGTTTTTGTGATGAAAGTGGTTCTGTCACTCCTGATTTAATAATATATAAATGTCATATGGGTGTATTTTTCGTGGGCATCTTCATGCAAGTTTCGATTTTGAAGCGTTTTGAACAAAAGCCTGATTTTTACACAACTCTTCACACGTTCAATCCTCATTTTTCTCGAAAAGACAAAAATGCACATACAACAATAAGGAAAATACCCGACGGTATGTACGGGTACGTCCAAACGTATCGTACGAGAGCAATACATCAGCACAATTAGTCCTTTCTAATTCTCTCCCCCCCCCCCCCCCCCACATACACACACACTTTCCATTGATTTGTTTCACGAACATCACACAAAAATTGTGATTTTGACCATGACCTTGCACGGCATCCCTGACCTATAGTTTCACACGCCCGTTTATTTTGTTTGTTGTTGTTGTTGTTTTGGCTTGGATGGTGAGCATGCGCACTCGCCAAGATTTGAGAAGGAAACTTATGGCCTAAGGCCCGGCGCGCACCGTGTTAAAATTAACCACCCGTTCAATGCACGTAATCTTTCGCGTGGCGTTGCAGCACGGTAAATTCTTTGCCAAGCAAGCAAAAATCTGCGTTTGCACGCCGTGCAG
>OZ007581.1:41537974-41595474 GCA_963931925.1 Onchidella celtica | reverse complement strand
GTAGTAGCAGTAGTGCCGTATTTTGCTATAACAGCATTGAGTTTTTTTTTTATCCCGCTGCCGATTCCCACTTGGCTGTTGTTCCTTGTACGTACGTACCCCAAGCATTTTGCGCTATGGGGCGCGTACGTACACGTACCTATCCCTAACCCCGTCCTTATCCTCAACCCTAAACCTTATCGAACCCCTAACCCTGTCCCGTATCCTTTCGTCCAAAAAACAGGAGGAAAACAAAAAGAAAATCTGAAAAAATAATTAATTAAGGCTGTTATTTAGAGTATTTCCGGACTCCTTAGCTCTGGGGTCCCAAAAGGCTTTTAAAATACGCCCCTTCACCGCAAAAAAAAACTTGGGGGGATGCACGTACTTTTAACAAAATTCTTTCCACTTTATATAAAGATCACATAGTAATTATATAACAGCTGTTTGTTAACACCGCCCAGATTTCCTGGACAGAAAAAATCAATATCCACATAATTCTTAATGGTCGATCAAGACTAATTTTGAGAAATATGAGCAGAAATAATTGTCCTTAACCATGCTCTGGGGGTCCGAAATAGAATATAGAGTTCTGTGCATGAGGTTCGATCCAGGTCCGATTCTGCACGAGCAAATAATTATATACCATATAAATATTTATCTAATTAATTCTATCTCAAATTAGTGTAGGAGATGATTCATGCAGGGTAGTGGAGATTGCTTTTATCTTTTGTGTGGAAAGGGTTTAGATTCTCTTATCTTTCTCTTTCTTTTTTCTATGTTTTCTTTCTATCCTTTCTCTCTCTCTTTCTCTCTCACTTAGCACAGTATCACTGCTTCTCTGTCTCTCCATCTCTTTCTTTCTTTCTTCCTCCCCTCTCTCTCTCTCTCTCTCTCTCTCTCTCTCTCTGTCTCTCTGTCTTTATCTTAGTCTCTCACTGTCTCTCAATCGCTCATAATCTCTTTCTCTCTTTTACTCGCTCTCTCTCTCACTCTCTATCTTTATTACTGTTTCTCTCTCTCTCTCTCTCTCTCTCTCTCTCTCTCTCTCTGTGTGTCTCTCTTTCTTTCTCTGATAAATGCTCTCTCTCTCTCCCTCTTTCTGACATATTCTTCTCCCACCTCTCTCTCTCTCTCGCTCTCTCATCCACTTTCTCGCTCTCTCATCCACTCTCTCTCTCTCTCTCTCTCTCTCTCTTTCTCATACATTAACACACACACATACTACATTCTGTCTCTATCCTTGTTTCTCACTTTCTCTCTTTTCCTCTCTGTCTCTCCCTCTTACTTTTTCTGTCACATATTCTCTCTCTCTCTCTCTGTCCGCCTCTTTTTTACTAACGCCATCCCCTCTCTTTGTTTTCTACACAAATTACTTTAAGTACCATCATTTGCGCTGGGAGGTTAAGGTGACCTGTCATTTATTCCTCAACCACCGGCGATAAACACCCTCACCCCTCCCCTCCCCTCCCCACACACACACAGGCCCTCACTCGCACACACAAAACTTTATACCCTCGCCGATCAACTGAACGCCTCGGATATCAAAAGCATCCAGCGGGGGTATGTTTTGTTTCCTCTGTTGTTTGTGAGAACCCGCTGAGGGACCCGGGGTGTAAAAAAAGAAACAAAGAAAAAAAACCAGAAACAGAAATGAGCCCAAAGGTTGATGAATCATAACCGGCAATTCTCACTGATAACATGCCCATAATAAACCCGGCGGACAACGACCTTGTGTAAACAAACACGCTAACACACACGTGCACACACATACAGAGTCTCATACTTCCGTTCTTGCATACACGCAAAGGATACGGGAAGGGGACGGGGGTAGGGGGGGGGGGGAGATAAGAGATAACTGCCTGACAGGTGAACACACACACAGACACACAAATATGCATATGTATACACACCTACGCATATTATTACAAACACACTTACATACTCATGCTTGGAGTCGCATACACTCGAGCATTGGCGTGTCCATACAAAACAGGACTGGGGGCGGGGGAGAGATGACAGATAATTGCCTGGCAGTTGAAACATACACAAACGCGCTTACTCATATGTAAACAAGCACAACACAGATATACATACATGAACTCACACACAGAGTGCACTTGC
The DNA here is from genome assembly GCA_963931925.1 of Onchidella celtica. NCBI lineage: Eukaryota > Metazoa > Mollusca > Gastropoda > Systellommatophora > Onchidiidae > Onchidella > Onchidella celtica. The sequence goes on along the minus strand of OZ007581.1, from coordinate 41,593,371 downwards.
GTACACCCACAGAAGGGTGGGGGGGGGATAACCAATAATTACCTGACAGGTAAAACACATCACACACACATACTCACAGATATACACGCACATACATTTACACAAACACATACACTCATAAACAGAGCCTCATACACCCACGCTGCATCCCTTTAGAATGACAAAGGTTCTCCCTTCTGTCAACTTTTGAGAAATCGAGGAATGAAGTTTCAAATGATCACAGGTTTTAGAGCAAAGGATTTTTTTTATTTTTTTTTAGTAATACTTACAAATTACACACCGAATCTGCTTGATACTTTGATACACAATGGAGAAGGCCCGTAGAAGTAGTGTTGACGAAATATTATAAAAACCACAGAAAAACTGTGGGGTCGCAGCTAGGCTTTAGTCAAAGTCAAAATCTGGCAAAAAGAAAAAGTTGTATGTAGCAAAGCCTCCCGTAAGAAATAATACCCAAACAATACAACGAAACGCAAACTAAAAGAGAAGACAGAAAATGGCCGATATTTCGGCAAGAGCCTTTTTCAAGGAATAAAAATAACAACGAAAAAACAACAACAGAAAAAAAAATATTGGAAAATTGAACAGATAAAACAATCGAACAATAAAAGATTTGAAAAGGAACTATATAGAATCTATAAGTAGCGTGTAGTGTGTAACTCAGTTCGGCCAAAACAGTGGAGATAGAGTTTTGTCATTTTAAAGGGGCGACTTGCGTAGGCCTATACACACAGAAGCGGAGGCGGGGGGGGGGGGGGGGCAGATCACAGATAATTGCCTGACAGGTGATACACATACCACTCACACACTTACACATACACACATATATACTCACGCACGCGCACACGAGAGAGCTCGGATAGCCGAGCTCCGGTGAACATGCTTTACTAATTAAAATATGCCATCAAATAAATCCGTGGCCACGAGAGCGCACACACGTAGTCCCTCTCTCTCTCTCTCGCCAGCCAGTGTAGAACTGTATTGTCATAATAAATACATTGGTAATAACAGGGGTTTATATACAAACATTGGCTGCTCCCGATATGATAATAATGAAAATCACTGTTTGTTGAAACGCTTGGGTGGAAAAATACACTACGAAACATAGCAGATGGCCTCTGCTTGAGCGCAGTTTTATCGATTGATCTATCCATCCATCCATCCATTAGTACGTCCATGTCCCCATCCATCCATCCATCCACGCATCCATTAGTACGTCCATGTCCCCATCCACCCATCCATCCACGCATCCATTAGTACGTCCATGTCCCCATCCATCCATCCATCCACGCATCCATTAGTACGTCCATGTCCCCATCCATCCATAAGTACGTCCATGTCCCCATCCATCCATCCATCCACGCATCCATTAGTATGTCCATGTCCCATCCATCCATCCATCCACGCATCCATTAGTATGTCCATGTCCCCATCCATCCATCCATCCACGCATCCATTAGTATGTCCATGTCCCCATCCATCCATCCATCCACGCATCCATTAGTACGTCCATGTCCCCATCCATCCATAAGTACGTCCATGTCCCCATCCATCCATCCATCCACGCATCCATTAGTATGTCCATGTCCCATCCATCCATCCATCCACGCATCCATTAGTATGTCCATGTCCCCATCCATCCATCCATCCACGCATCCATTAGTATGTCCATGTCCCCATCCATCCATCCATCCACGCATCCATTAGTACGTCCATGTCCCCATCCATCCATAAGTACGTCCATGTCCCCATCCATCCATCCATCCATCCATTAGTACGTCCATGTCCCCATCCATCCATCTATCCATCCATTCACCCATGTCCATCCATCCATCCATCCAGTACGCCCGTGCTCCATCCGTAGATCCATCCATCGATCCATCCATCCATCCATCCATACATCCATCCATCCATCCATCCATCCTCCATCCATTCATCTTCCACCCATCCATCTATCCATTCATCCATCTCTTTGTCATAAACAACAAGCATCCGTCCATTCACCATGAATACTTAGCTCTGTAATATCTTTAGTAATAAGTACAACTTGCTGCACTCATCACAGCTACTACGAGGTAAGATGGTCAATAGCTCAGTTGCCAAAATGTCAAGGTGGCTAAGTAAAATGACAACATCCTCAAGCTCATGATACTAGCCACGGCCCAAATGACCACACACCTAATGCCAACGACTGGCAGCTAAGAACATGATAGTAAATTAAATACCATCATAGACCATGTACTGAATTGAGAACCGCGGCGTACTGAATCAGGTCTATTTCAAGTCTGCTTTGATTCAGTGCCCGAGGACCTTCCCTGCACTAACTGAATCAGGACAGTTTAGACACGGACAGTCTAGCCAGTGGGCGAGGTTCTGTCAAACTCCACAGTCTACATCTTACACTAAAACATACTTGACTCAGCGAGCCATCAACATTAAAGCCGTGTTTTCGTGTGTACGGTAACGGAAACGTCAAAAATCCAGTGGTGAAGTAAAAAAGAACGTTTTCATGCGTCCGAAAATGCCGTTACTGTACACATGGAAACCGACTAAATATAATATAAACCACACAAAAACTGTGGGGTCACAGCAAAGCTTAAAGAAAAGTCAAAAGTTGGCACAAAGAAAAAGTTGTATGCAGCAAAGCCTCCCGCAAGAAACAGTGCCTAAACAATACAACAAAACGCAATGAAGAAACGTTTTCTTTTTAGTACTTGATGGATTTTTGCCGTTTCCAATTCCGTACACATGGAAACACAGATTTAGGCATCGAAAACAACGCCACACAACGATGAAATTGACTTGTGGTCAAAAAGCTAAAGCTGTGTTTTCATGTGTACGGAAACGGCGAAGGAGACGTCAAAAACCCTTCAAGTGGGGAAACAGAATGAATATTTTCATGTGTAAGGGACCGCCATTTCCGCACACATGGAAACACTCCTTCTTTTTACTACTTGATGGAATTTTGACATTTCGGTTGCCGTTTCAGTTTCCGTACACATGGAAACACAGCTTTAGCTTCGTATTGTACTGTCCAAATATGCTCGGCTGTGGATTTCATTGAGATACAACGATGAACATTTGGAGAGAAGCTGGAAAGAACAGTCATGCATTTGAAGAATTTCAGTGGTGAATTCAGGAAATGTTCACGAGCACACAACAAAATTCATTCATCACAAAATGCATTATGTATTTAAAAAGACTTTCATGTAAAAGTTCAAACACTCCATCATGTTCAAGTGTCCTCGCTTTCTCTGGACAGATTACAGGTTGAATACGTTCCAACTGTCGTTACCAGGTAAGCTGATAAATATTCATTACAATGTTTTATCTGTGGGCATTGTGTACATATTTGTCTAGAGGTAAATGAATTAACAGCTTGGTGTATGCTGTGTTCTATATATAATATGTCGTGAGAGAGAGAGAGAGAGAGAGAGAGAGAGAGAGAGAGAGAGAGAGAGAGAGAGAGAGAGAGAGAGAGAGAGAGAGAGAGAGAGAGAGAGAGAGAAGATGGGGGAGTGACCAGCATTAAAATATGAAAAATTCAGTAATCTAAATCAGTTTCAGATTATTTCAAATATTAAAAGAAAAAAAAGAGCATGGCGCGAAAGAGAGAGAGAGAAAGAGAGAGACAGAGGGAGACTGAGAGAGAGAGAGAGAGAGAGAGTGAGAGAGATAGACAAGAGGATGAGAAGGATAGAGATAGAGAGAAAAAGAGAGAGAGAGAAACAGGGGGAGGGGGAGAGAGAGAAAGGCAAATAGAGACAGAGAGAAAAAGATAAAGAGAGACAGAGAAAAAAGATAGAGGTGAGAGAGAGAAAGAAAGAGAGAGAAGACATTACCTGCTGCTATCCATTCTCCACGTCCCAATCCCGACAACTCTCAGAAACCAATGTCACACATAAACATTTCCAAATCCTTGAGATCATGTTGAATGCGTTCATACACTTCTCTACCTATCAACGTTCACATCTAAGTCAGCTCTACTTCAACAACCTACACTCTTCTACATGTCAACCATCCTTAAAACCACTGTTTCACAGAAACCTCAGACAACTTTCTTGAGTTCTGTGCATGATTTTCGATCTAGATCCGTTTCTGAACAAGCAAATAATTATATACCAATTAAATATTTACCTACATGTCATCTATAAGCCCACTGCACTATTGCACAAAAAAAAAAACTCATCCAACTGTCTTGAAAACCATCATAGTTAGAAGAACTTCAGTGTGTATCTCACTTTGGAAGTTAATCATTCTGATATCGAGCACTGAAATTGTGTTAAGCTGTGTTTTCATGTGTACGGAAAAGGAACAGGCAAAAATCCATCAAGTAGTAAAACGAAACACTGTTTCCCTGTGTAACAGAAACGGCGAACTGAGCGCAATGACACAAAGGCAAGTTTCCCAAATGGGATTAAAGTAGTATACAAAACACAAAATACAAAATACAAAAATATTTCACTGCTTGAAAGAGTTTTTGGCCATTTCGTTTCCGTTGCCGCCTCCGTATGGTATTACATTTCAAATTTGATTAATAACGATCTCTACATTTGTTAAAATTTGAGATAACCATAAATGGTCCGACTCGCGCATTCGCCGATTTTGATAGGGCCATCCAACTAATTGGACCGTGACGTCACGACATTTGGTTTCAAAGAAACCTCCCGGGCTAGTCTACTAGTTGGATCTCAGTGGGGGAAAAAAAAACGCAATAGTCGTGACGTCACCACCCCTAACAAAATGGTGTTAGTGCGCGCCGGGACATGCCTTTGAGTTTGAGTGTGCACAGGACCGTTTAATCTTTCAGTAGAGATGCCCCCCCCCGCCCCCCCCCCCCCAACCACCTCCCCGCAAGAAGAAATGAACTAATTATTTCCAGGATTTTTTCTCGTTACTTTCTATCTAAATGGAAAGGAGAAGAAAAAAAAAAAACGAACTCACTTTTTCTCATAAACAATTAAAGTTAGGAGTTACACCCATTCTTTTTCATTCATCATGTGCCACCACCACCACCATTAATTTATGAATTGCCAGTATCTAGGTGTCAACATGCGCCGAATACAACACCGCACGTCACAGCCGTTCGTAGCGCTGGCCGTCAAAGGGTCAATTGGCAGTCTTTTCAACGCGAGCACAACTTCAAATCTCCAGGCATAGATCAGTGGGCAATTTCTCCCCCCTCTTTGTGCAATTGTTTACCTTGTGTAAATACGGAGGGAAATTGCCTCGCACTTTATCAACCTATTTGTTTCCATCAATCAGATGGTTTTGTATTGTGAATGTTTTGCGTTTTTTTCACGGTGCGTTATGAAACATTGAACTGAGCAGTCATGATATTACATAGTAAAATATTGTAGAACGATATCATTTTCAGTGTCACTATGATAAAGGCTGTTGTCACGAGGACATAGCACTTTAAATGGGAAGCTATAGTTGAACCAGAGACACAGGATACCGCGCTTATACGCGCACAAGTTGTGGACTTATAGTGAAAGACGGAATGGTCCGTCTCGGTAAATTCTGTGTCTTCGGTTGAACCAGAGACACAGGATACCGAGACAGTTCAATTCGCCAAATTCCGTCCGTCGACTTGCGCGCGTATCATCCATGTCAACAGTGCAACAATTCACACCACACCCCTTCATAATTGAACGAAAACGACTAGTACCACAGAGCTCTGTGGGTAGTACTCGCCGTGTTCATACGCGCGCAAGTTGTGGACATAACACTGAAAGAAAGAATGGTCCATCTCGGTATTCTGGGTCTGATAGAACGATATCATTATCAGTGTCATTATAAAGACTGCTGTTAGGGGGACATAGTGGTTTCCATGGAAAGTTATGGTTGAACAGTGAACACAACTCACTATTTTCTTTATTTGGCTTTGCAATTAGTCTACGCTCCCATAACAACGTCCCATTATAAATGAAAAAAAAACAAAAACAACTACCATTTTAACTGTGGATTTGACTAAGGGGCCGCTGTTACGCGGCCGTAGAATTTTCCATGGTAAGGTACAGAAGAACTGTGAACACAACTCAGGAGTAATTTCTCTCTCCGGCTTTGTTTATTATACTACTGTGTTCTGGAGGGATGCCGTGGCCTAGAGGCAAGATGCTCGTCTCTCATGCCGAAGGTACCGGGTTCGAATCCCGGTCGGTGCATGCATGTTGGAATTTTGGGATTTTTCTCATATTTTCCTGTCCCTGATCCTATGGTAGGTAGGACTGAGCACCTAGTCTTCTCGGATAAAGACGAAAAATTCGGAGGGCCCATGTGTACGTTGTGCACGTTACAGATACCTTGGCAATTGGAAATGGAAAAGAGCTGGCCGAACAAGCCGCTGCCCGGGCAAAATTCTGAAAAACGAATCTCTACCACAACAAGAAAAATTCAAACAAAAAAAGTGGTGTGTAAATGCCAAGGGCAGCGAAACCTCCTGAAATAAAGACCTAAACACACTACGGTCCTGTAACAACTGGCATTTGACAAACATGTCCAATTCTGATCTATACATGTACATAGCTTACAGTCGTTGTCAGAAATTAACAACAACACAAATTTCATCGAGAACTTAAAAAAAAAACAACCAAAAACTAAATTCCACGGATTGTTACTAAATTTAATAGCGAAAGAACAAAAATAAATCCGGCAAACTGGATACTAGATATTCCTTTTCTTGTCTGCCAGTGGTATAATAATATTATGTAAACTGACTGTGTGAGTTATGCTTTATCATTAAGAGAAAAAAAATATATAAAAGACACGGAAAAATTCACGGTAATGTCAGAAATCGAGTTCAACAGGCCTTGCATTCAACTTCAGGTACCCAACTTGTACTGGAAACAAGTTCAGTCCAAGAACCGTGAAATGAATAATATTCAGACGTAACGATTTTTTAACTGATCGTCCCAAATGTAATCAATGATACCTAGTAGTGTGAACAATGAGAAAAATCGATAAAATCAGAACAGAGACATCTCGATTTCTATGACACGACACGCCAAGACCGATACTCTATGTTTCTACGCGAACGGCATTTCTTGGTCATTACAAAATCTTTTTACTTGCAAATTTAGGTAAAATAGAATAGTCTAAGGGGGTGAGTTTAAGTTTGGGTTTAACGACGCACTGGCACCAATAGCGGCCACTTTGGATCTTTCATGTTGTTTTTTTTTTCGTTATCTCACTTGGACTAACTTTCAGATTTTAATAAATAAGATTTTAATAAAGTGAAATTAAAAATCTGCCGGGAAAAGGCTTATACTATAAAATTATGTCTATCTGTAATATGAATTTTGTAATTATGATAAAGATCTGTTAGGTCACTTTGTAGAATTTGGTCTCCTTCATTAAATCAACCAAGTGATGGCAAAATCAGAAATCCCACAAGCAGTAATGGTGGGCGCGGCTTAGAAGATTAAGGATGGGTGTGTGTATGCTGTAGTGTAGGCCCTACACACATGATTACACATGAAACACATGGCTACCCATGGCCTGTCATTGTGTGCACTACATTCATGTCAGTGTAGGGATCACGGCACATTCCGCCCTACCGTCTCAAGTATATGTGTTACATGCTTTGTGTAGGGAAAATCGTTGGATGGATAATCGTTGGTCCGTATACACTCACAGACTGTCTTAAACTGCTTGAAACTAATCTCCGTCCTTTCTGGATGTCACCCAGTGCATTCAACATTTAATACAATACAAAGTCTCCACTTACCCATTTAATACAATACAAAGTCTCCACTTACTCATTTAATACAATACAAAGTCTCCACTTACTCATTTAATACAATACAAAATCTCCACTTACTCATTTAATACAATACAAAGTCTCCACTTACTCATTTAATACAATACAAAGTCTCCACTTACTCATTTAATACAATACAAAGTCTCCACTTACTCAAGCTTGGATGCACACTTACCACGCATAAGTTAAAAAAAGGGTAGAATCCAAATAGTGAATGTTCACTTACAGAAAGTTGCTAGAGAAAACACCAGGCTGTCGTTTAAACACACGCCTGTCTCAAGACACAGGCCTGCAAAAAAACAATCTCGCAAAGATTTATACAGATTTTCATTCTAAATTCTAAATAGGGCTAATGCATTAAAATCCATCCAGAGATGACATGCAAAAATGTCTTTACTGCTATTTAAATTGGCATCTGTTCGAATGCCTAGAATGAATTCTAATTTCAAACACCAAATGTTAAGCCTTGTCTCAAACTACATTTGAAATGTGCAGCCTTAGGCGTTAGACTGTCTAGTGGGTAGGCCTAATATAAAAAAACCAGAAAGTGGCTGAGTATTCTGCTACGCGATGCATTACTCTGGAGTTCATAGGTGATCGGATTCCAATTCCTTTCAAGCCCAAATTTCTCCCAATCATTTTAACTATCCACTGATGACCTTAAACATTCGTACGAATCTGCTCATTTGCCAAACTCTCAGCTCGAAATCTAAGACACTTGAATTTTCATCGATCTGCCATTCCACTTTAATGAATGTCAATTTAAAAAAAGCTCCACATATCTTATTCAGATCTGGGTTTAAACACCAGTACCATAAACCACTCCTATCAGCAGCTCTTACGAAACATAGTGCCGTTGCAGCATATTTAGTTTGACCTACTGAACAATTGTAAACATTCCAGCAAAGAAAAAGTCAATACACATTTCCAAGTCAACCCCCGTGTGACACATTCAAGACAATCGAATCCTGACACATCTCATCACAGTGTATGTAAGACCACCGACTGCAACCACTTCTACCACGGCCACCACCACCACCAAACAGCGCTGCCATCTTAACTACTGTTTCCACAACAACCCCTACAACATCCTCAGCTTCACCACCGCGACCACCAGCATCAATAAACAACCAAGAAATGCCACAGTTAAGGAGAGTTTCGACCCGGCTGAGACAAACTCGAACATAGCAAGCTGTTACCAGCGATGAATGAATACACATAACACACACACTTTGACACAGCGGCGCTAACACGCTCCAGGAACAAAACCTTTGGGTACGGAACTCCACAGCCGACGACAGCAAGAAAGGACATTAAAATAAAGAAAGAATAAGTAGTGGAGAAAAATACGTGTAAGTAAGAGCGGGGAGGGCAAGACGGGGGTGGGAATTTGAAATGTGAATTATTCTTTTGACTCCTTAACTGCCGTAGGTATTACGAGCAAAGGCGTATCCTTCTTCTCCTTATGGGCCTTGCAAAAGTTGACTAAGCTCATAACAGTATAGCTAAGTGGGCTCAACTGATTTTCAATGTGACAAAGAGATTTAAAGAACTTGGGACGACTTAGGAAACAGAATTGATATATTATATCTGACGTAAAGACAAAGCCATCTTAACATCTGCCCTGGGCAGATTCTTTTGTAATCCACTCGCGCGATTTTCCTACCCCGTTTCCAAAGGCAATGTAAATTTGCATGCATGGGGCCCTGTAAACCCTTGTGGCCCCCGGGGCCACTGCCCAGTGTGCCCATGCGTTAAGACGGCTCTGCGCAAGGCTAGTCTAATCAGTGACAAAAACCGTAAAACCAAGATAGTGACAGAGTTGATGTAAGTACGACATAATATTTACAAATATTACAATCACTGGCAAACGGCTTAGTCTCTCACGAAACGCCAAAGCTCGCTATCCACAGTGTGTAAAAGTCTTCTTTCTTTAACATCCTTGTCTTCACATAGCATAATTATCTTTCGTGGAAAACAGGAAAAAATAAAATGCGAACGTTATCAGATCATCGCTTTCACGACGAAGGGGCGAATAGATAACAGCAGCTGTACAATGAAAAGGCGAACGCTTTAAACTTCTCTGTATGACGAAGGGGGAACCGCCGTAACCAGTGTTGTGAGAAATTCAGTTTTGAAAATTTAGTGCTACTCTTATCATCAAATCCTGGCCTTTTCGTGATACATGTACTACATAATACAAAAACTAAACGAGATTTAACAAAAGTACTAAGTGTTGGGTAAAGCTCCCAGCAGTGTATACTTTTCATAACCACAAAAAAGTAAATATCTCAAATTTGACCTATTCGTCCCCTCGCCCAATAGATTAATCAAGTGTTCTTCTTTTCGTTGCACAGCTGTTGTGACCTATTCGCCCCCTTGTCATGAAATCGACGAGATGCTTACAGAATAAGAAAATTGTCCTTAATTCAGAAATCTTATTTCCTAGTGTAAAATATTGAAAATGAACATTCAGTGAAACGCAAAGAATCAAAAATCAACGTGGTCTGATTTAGCACTGATACGCAAAAGTAAATAGTACGGTACCCCCCTTAACAGTGGAAGAACTTCCGCCGCTACCTAACCAGGCCGATTCCATACCTGTTTATAAAGAGCAGTTTCAGTCAATAAGCGAAAGAATGCTTTACTGCTGTCCTGTGCGACTTGAATGAAAGAAAGGGGGGATAATGTGTGAAGAATAAACAAAGAGGGGGATAATAAGTGAGTTAAAGAAAAGGGGAGGTAATAATGAGGTATTTATTCCATCAAACAAAAATTTCAAAGGCTATTTTCTCTTCTCTTTATATCGTGAGAGATTTTTATTTTTGTCTACTTTGAACAAAAGCTTCGCATTGAAAGGAGAGAGAAGGGGGAGGGTGAGAGAGATAGACAGTACTAGGGTAGGGAACAGTTGAACGAGTTTAGTACCGAGGAAGTGGGTACCTGTTTAGGTACCGTAAAGTAAAAGTAATGATTTTCATAAGGTACTGATTCCATTCAGAGACCGCTCACGGGTATAATCGAGCTATTTCGCCGGTAGTAAAAAGTAAATAACACTCGACAGCTCTCTATTCTTATACTTGAACAAGCCCCAGTCAAATCTGCAGTACTGAGGGTATGATGACTCATTCAATAAATATTATAATACTTATATTACTGATGGATTATGAATGTTTTTACCGTCAGTAGTAAAAGTAATTGCTTTTTTTTTCCTCGGTTAATTGTCGACAATGCTTTCTAAACTTTTTTCGATTTTTTCTTCTTTGTCTTTTTTTTAAGCACCTGCACGGACACATGAAAACACAGCTTCACGGCAACGGATAGGTAAAAAATCTATCAAGTAATAAAAAGAAAAAGTGTATCCATGTGTCCGGCAAAGGCATTCCCTACAAATAAAAATATTCTTTTTATTTCACTATTTGAAGCGTTTTTGACGTTTCATTGCCGTTTCCGTTTCCATTGCCGTAGACATGAAAACACAGCTTTAGTGAGGGAATAAATATGAAAGTATGTAATGGGAGCATCTAATAGCAAATTTCAAAGCACATCCCTCTCATTACTCTCAATACCCCACCCCCCCCCCCCCCACCCCCAAATCCTTTTCATTATTTTTTAAAGCAAATACCTGAAATTGAAAGTGAGATATAGATCACTATAATTCATGGGCTGACTCTCGCTTGATGTTATCCTCAATGGTGGTAAAAGCTTTTCCCCAGTGCAATTTTATGGCACTGTCCCAAGTCTGATAGGCAGATCAATGCAGATCAAAGATAGTCAAATGTATCGTCACTGTTTTTACATACTAATATATTTCTTTTACTGCGTTATTTATGTATTTCCCAGCTTTCTATAATTGCTTGAAAACCAATAGTTGACATAATTTATATATTAGTACCAGGTATGTGTTCCGTTTTTCATGATTATAATCAGCTTTTCCCTTGTTTTTTTATGATATCTGTACTAAAGTGACCTTTCTAGTGACTCCAGATTTCATTTAGCATTCCATGGAATCTTTCGTAAGAGAACACTTATGTCTTTGACGCAGGGCCATCTCAGCATCATTATGACCCCCTGGGTAAAGCAATAGGAATTTCTTCCCAGTTTAAAAAGCCAGTGTAAATTTGCATGCATGGGGCCCCGAGGCCACTGCCCAATGTGCCCATGCGTTAAGACGGCTTTCCCTTGAAGAGAAAAACTGCCAAATTTTAATTAGAATTCAATTCAAATCATTTTTCCATCGGTCTATAAGTCTTATTTTATGGCCGATTTTGTATTTTCTTTTCTGTCATTTTCTTTTTGTCCGCTCTGACACTCATTGTTTCTTCTTTCATTCTTTCTCGTCTTTTCATTTCTTTCAGTTGTGTTTTTTTCCTCTTTATTATTCTTTTCTTTTATTCATTCCCCGTCGTTTTTTTTCTTTTGCTCAATTGCGTTCATTCCTCCCACCCGTTTCGTGTCTCCGGGCCAAAACCGTATGCCGTCATGTGAATGGAATACCCCCCCCCCTCTCTCTCTCTCTCCCTCTGTCCGTCCTTGCCTCCCCCTTGTCCTAACTCTTCCCGCCTTCCACCCCCCTCTCTCCCATACCCCTCCCATACACACGTACTCATACCGACAAACACCTCGATGTATTTCACGTCACTGGGTCTGACAACAATTCTCTGTGTGTGCCGACCTTTTTGCTGACTGCATCGGGTGCTCGCAACAATGATTCCCTGGCTCACTACCAGGTAACCAGGGGCCCCATTTTGACACCGACAAGTTTGAAAACAAAGCCCCCCTAACACCCCACCCCCACCCCCGGGGCACCCCTGTCCCACCCCGGGTTGGCTGTTATAACACCCGTCCTAATGCCACCCCGGGTGAGCGCACGACCCACTCTCGGCATGATCATAAACATTCCATGTAATTGCAAATCGAGACTAATCGAGAAAACATTCTGTGTATTTGCAAATATGCCAAAATTCAGAAAGCTTTCCATATAACTGCAAATCTGTCAGAACGAATGAATATTCAATGTAGTTACAAATGTGTTGGAAGACTCAGTATTTTATGTGTAGGCAAAGGCTTCAGTAGCATTGATGTGAGGACATATTCTTTGGTTATAAGAATTATCAATAAGGAATTTGTAACGAGGAGATGGATGGATGGATGGATGGATAGATGGATGGATAGATGGTTTAGGGATGGATGGTTGGATGGATGGATGGTTGATGGATGGATGGATGGCTGGATAGATGGTTGATGGATGGATGGAAGGATAAGTGGATGGATGGATGGATGGATGGATGGATGGATGGATGGATGGATGGATGGATGGATGGATGGACGGACGGATGGATGGATGGATGGATGGATGGATGGATGGATGGATGGACGGGTGGACCAATGCATGGGTGGATGGATGGACTAATGCATGGGTGGATGGATGGATGGATGGATGGATTGATTGGGTGGACTAAAGCATGGGTGGATGGATGGATGGATGAATGGATGGACTAATGCATGGGGGTGAATAAATGAATTTAAATGATAAATTTGTAGGTGGATAGATGGGTGGATGATGGGGCACGGTGGATGGATAGCTGGATACAAGATTAATGAAATGAGCAGACGGAAAATTAACCAACAGATGAATGGACTGATATATAAATACAGCATCTTCGTAATTTACGCGTATACGATAATTCTTTAACGGTACTGTTAAATATAAAAATGTCACATACGCACGGCTGATCGAGTAGTTCTTGGAAATTGGATTTTTCTCATATTTTCAAGTCCCTGGTCCTATTGGGAGGTAGGATCGACTACCTAGTCTTCTCGGATAAGGACGAAAAAATTCGGAGGGCCCGTGTGCACGTTGCGCACGTTAAAGATACCTTGGCAGTTGGAAATCGTAAAGAGCAGGCCGAAAGGCCGCTGCCCGGGCAAAATTGAAATTAATAGATTAAAATTTATCCATATCATCTCTCCCCCCCCCCCCCCCCCCGCCAGAACAAGAAATAATAAAACAAGTAAAGTGAGGTGTAAATGCCAAGGGCAGCGAACCTACTAAAATAAAGACCTCAAATCAAACGCACGGCTGATCTTCCATATTATGCCATACGTGTATTTGCGGTCGTTTCCCACATTCAAAGTAATTTCACACGCAAAGCTGGCTTTTCATATGTACCGGAACTTCATTTCCCGTACACATGGAAACACTCTTTCTATGGTGTATTCTTTTGTCGTTTCCGTTTCCGTACACACGAAAACACGACTCAATCCGCATAAAACATATAATCCACCGCAATAAACCGATTTGCAATTATCCGGTCGCTTGTATTCATAACCTTCGCTCGTTTAAAGCCAACTTGTGTATACATAATGTGTCGCGATTCGGCTGGCTTACTGGTTTTAAACTGGGACTGCCCTATAGAAAAGGGAGAATAGCTGACAGTCGTGAATGAAATACCGCAGACAGCTTTTTTTTTCTGTCTTTCTTTCTACCATTATTTTATTTCCCCATTCTTGCAGTGCCTATTTTGGGTTCGGAACTACGCTGCGACTGCTCGCCAGGTAAAAACTGCTGAATTCACCTTGCTAGACAGTGGGGTAGAGACTGTCACAGTTTCGGGACTTTCAGGCTGTTATTTCTGTTATTATTATTGTTGTTAACACTGCAAATTTTGAACTGGTGTGTTCTCTCTCTCTCTCTCTCTCTCTCTCTCTCTCTCTCTCTGTGCGTGTGTGTAATTATGTGTTTCTCTCTTTTTCTGACTCTCGTTCTCTCTCCCTCTCTTTGTTTCTCTCTCTCTCTCGTCGTCTCTTTCGCTTTCTGTTTCCCTCTCTCTCGCCCTGTCCTTCCCCCTCTCTCTTTCTCATTCTCCCCCGCCCCTCCAATTTCTCTTTCTCTTACACACAAACACAACCTCGGAGAGAATCAGCACCGCGGCTATTATGTCAGTGAAGATTTTCATGAAACGGATGACAATACAAAAGAAAGTTCTTATTTATTCCAACTCCACTTTTTTTTTTTTACACAACTGAGAAATTCGACATCAAACGTTTGTGGCTTTAGGATTATGGTGCAGAATTAGAATAAATCGGAACAGTGAAACAGCTTGATAAGTGCCACAACGCATTTGAAACAAGTGTCAAAGTATGCATTCGTAATAGTTCTTCCACATACTATAAGACCTCCAGTTGTTGTTGTGGTTTTTTTTCAGAAAAGGCGATAGACCAATCAAGAACCAAAGAAAACAACAACAAAAAAAACAAAAAAAGACAAGATGCTCAGATAGAGAAAGGCAAAGATAAAGGAGCATTGCTCATCTTTCAACCCACCACAGATGAAGTACCACACCCTCACACACCCTCGACATGTGACACAAACATCCAGACACGTGCTCCATCAATCTGTCCTCCGATTGGCTCAAGAGGTTAAGAGGATACTAACTGTCCAAAACGTCATCAGTTTGCGTGTAATCCGAGGTGACGGATGGGCCAGCTTGTACGAGACCGACCAGAGCACACGTTCCTTGTGTGTGTTGTTTTCTCAACATTAAACATGGGCTCACTGATGTGTTTTTTGGATTTTGTCTCACTTGGGCTCTAGTTATAAATTCATAATCTTTACTGGGACAACCTGTCTCTCAATTTCTCATCTGTTTATCTATCTATCTATCTATCTATCTATCTATCTATCTATCTATCTATCTATCTATCTATCTATCTATCTATCTATCTATCTATCTATTTGCCCATGTCTCTGTCTACCTTTTTATCTATCTATCTATCTATCTATCTATCTATCTATCTATCTATCTATCTATCTATCTATCTATCTATCTATCTATCTATCTATCTATCTATCTATCTATCTATCTATCTATCTATCTATCTATCTATCTATATATCTATCTATCTATCTATCTATCTATCTATCTATCTATCTATCTATCTATCTATCTATCTATCTATCTATCTATCTATCTATTTGCCCATGTCTCTGTCTACCTTTTTATCTATCTATCTATCTATCTATCTATCTATCTATCTATCTATCTATCTATCTATCTATCTATCTATCTATCTATCTATCTATTTGCCCATGTCTCTGTCTACCTTTTTATCTATCTATCTATCTATCTATCTATCTATCTATCTATCTATCTATCTATCTATCTATCTATCTATCTATCTATCTATCTATCTATCTATCTATCTATCTATCTATCTATTTGCCCATGTCTCTGTCTACCTTTTTATCTATCTATCTATCTATCTATCTATCTATCTATCTATCTATCTATCTATCTATCTATCTATCTATCTATCTATCTATCTATCTATCTATCTATCTATTTATCTATCCAGCTATCTATCTATTTGCCCATGTCTCTGTCTACCTTTTTATCTATCTATCTATCTATCTATCTATCTATCTATCTATCTATCTATCTATCTATCTATCTATCTATCTATCTATCTATCTATCTATCGATCTATTTGCCCATGTCTCTGTCTACCTTTTTATCTATCTATCTATCTATCTATCTATCTATCTATCTATCTATCTATCTATCTATCTATCTATCTATCTATCTATCTATCTATCTATCTATCTATCTATCTATCTATCAATGTATCTGGTTGTCTGTCTGGGTGTCTTTGAGAATGTATCACTTGTTGAGGCACACTGATAGCAGTTCTCCAATATATTTATATATCACATCCTAAAAGATCTCCAGTTTTTCAGAAAATGGGGATAGAACAAACAAGCACCAAAGTCGCTATGTGCAGAAAAAATAGCCATTGTACCAAAACAAAAGTCTCAATACACTCTGAGAGAACGGGGGACAGAATGGTCTGGTGGCAAGGTGCTCGCCCCTCATGCCGAAGGTACTGGGTTCAAATCCCGGTCCGTGCAGGCATGTTGGAATTTTGGGGGATTTTTCTCATACTTTCCTGTCCCTGATCCTATGGTAGGTAGGATCAAGCACCTGGTCTTCTCGGGTAAGGACGAAAAAATCGGAGAGCCCGTGTGCACGTCACGCACGTTAAAGATACCTTGGCAGTTGGAAATTGTGAAGAGCAGGCCGTACAAGGCCGCTGCCCGGGCAAAATTCTAAAAAACAAATCCCTGCCACGACAAGTGAGGTGTAAATGCCAAGGGCAGCGAACCTCCTAAAATGAAGACCTAAACACTGCTTTGAGAGAACACTTTTATTCACTTTTCTTATGGGCTGCAGGGAACCGTGATTTTTACATAGTAAGCGATAATTCAACAGTGAACCCACCCCGGTATTTCTCTAGTAGGCTTTATAGTCTCACTACGGTCCCCTAACAGCAGCTTTTCTTAAGATATACAAAATCAAACATAGGCCCTTACCTTAGTACAGGAGTGCTTTGTGGAGATATGGTGATATCGAGGGGTATTTGCCATATTGTTGTATGTGACATTTTTTTTGCAGATTTTGAGGTTTTGTCATGAAAATGGTTCTCTCACACCTAATTTCGTTACGTATAAGTATCATTTCATTCGGTTAATAACTTTTCGAGGTATGTGTTTTAACATAATGTTGTAATGTGCTTCAGCCCTTTTAAGATAAGACAAGATAAGATAAGATACAACTGTATTATCCTGTTGTCAGGAAGTTTGTTTTCGCAGTAATAGTAACAGTGCTACAGTAAATATAATATCTATGGCACACATGTCTTTAACGCATACCGTACAGTCGTATGTCTTTAATGCGTACCGTACACACGCACGTTGCTCACGACCAGACTTCAGCCCTCATTTTCTCCAAAAGGCAAAAATGCACATATAACAATACGAAATACCCGACTATATACTAAGATAGACAGGGAGAAAAAACAGCAATATAAATTTCGAAGACTTCTTTAAAATCTTACCTGATAAAAAATAACCTACCGATGTTTACTTGCATAAATCGTCTCATATCACTCACTCTTGACTGTAAACAGCAAAAGGACACCGCTTAACACTGTAAGTGAGACTTCTAAAACGATCGTTCAATCCTGCACAACAGCACACAATCTGTCACCAGTCACCAGCTACTAGTGAGTATATCGACTACAGCACAAGTCATTTACCCTCACTCACATCCACCCCCCCCCCTTCCCTTCCTCCTTTAGTTAATTTCCCACCGTCTAAAAATAACCGTGACTCATATCGATTTACCCAGGGAAATTTTCTGATCTACGAGACATGCGCGTGTTTCCCCCGCGTGCGTATTATTTTCACTATAACGCATTCTTAAAACGTTAATCATTCACTTCTCCTCCCTCCCCCCCCACCCCCCCCCCTATTTTGTTTTGTGCTCTGCATGTTTTTTTTAAAATTCCTCACCGGCTGTGGTTTTACAAAATGCCTTCCGTGTTTTTAAACTTCCTTAAAGTACAGTTATTGCTATTATGGTTTCGATGAAAGTGGTAGTGGTAAATTTGGCAGTCGTAGCAAGAAGGTAGTAGTAGTAGTGGTAAATTTAGAAGTTGTAGCAAAAGTGGTAGTGGTAGTGGTAAATTTAAAAGATGTAGCAAAAGTGGTAGTGGTAAATTTAAGATATAGCAAAGGTGGTAAGAGTATTAGTGGTACATTTAGCAGAAGAAGCAGATTTAATAGTAGTAGTGGAAAATTTAACAATTATTAATAATTAACAGGAGTAGCGAAGGTGGTAATACAGTAGTAGTGGTAATTTTAGTGGTATTTAAAATGGTAACACTTTGAGAGCTCCAGCAGAACTGAAGTCCTTCGTTAATGATTTTTACTCTGCATTCAGATTTGCAAGTTCTCCTTAACTTTTGAAATGATTTTCACCTCCTATCTGGACTGAAAATTGTGGTATATTAATTTATGGGCGGTTTAACTTGTGTGGAGTTGGTAGTTGTGTGTTCAGGTCTTTATTTTAGGAGGTTCGCTGCCCTGGGCATTTATGCCTCACTTTTCTTGTTCTTGTCTCTGTGTGTTTTTGTGGTAGGGATTAGATCACGGCCCCCCCCCCCCTCTCGCCCTTCCACCTCTTACGCACTGTACAATTTTCATAATGCTTGGCTTCAACCCCCAACCCCATACACATACTGAACTAAGCCAGTTTTGGCTATAAAACAAAATTGGTAACGGGGACAACAGCAGTATGCCCCAATGGCTGTTGTTATCAATACACACGGTCCCCAAGCGTTTCACGCTCGAGGCGCGTACGTCTCCTTAACTATCCCTAACCCCTGTCCTTATCTTCAACCCTAAATTTTATCGAATCCCTAACACTGCCCCTTATCCGTTCAAGCCAAAAAACAGGAGGAAAACAAAAAGAAAATCTGAAAGAATATTTAATAAAATAAATAAAATGAACAGATGTTGTTAAGGCTATTTCCGGACGAGCTCTATAACTCTGGAGTTACAAAAGGTTTTAAAATACGAAACCCTAGCGCAAAAAAAAAAAAAAATACTTGGGGACCGTACTTGCAAGTAACAACAATCTGGCCCAATATTTGATGAGGTGTAAATGAAATTAAAAGTATCAATAACTTTACAATTTACTGATGTACAGTAATAAGACATTATCAAAACGTAAATTTTTGTCTGACTTTTAAAATCACCAACAAACAGGCACAAAAAAACAACAACCTGAAAATCAATAATTATGTCTCTCGACGCTTATTCTGCACATTGATCACTCCGGTGAGACATTTTTAACATTTTTACCTACCTGTCAAAACAACATGTTAATACCTTTTCAATGATCAGTTTGTGGTATAGCTATACGGCTTAACTTTCATGATAGGTTCCCGATAAAAGCTCTTGTTAAGTATCAATAGATAGATAGATAGATAGATAGATAGATAGATAGATAGATAGATAGATAGATAGATAGATAGATAGATAGATAGATAGATAGATAGATAGATAGATAGATAGATAGATAGATAGATAGATAGATAGATAGATAGATAGATAGATAGATAGATAGATAGATAGATAGATAGATAGATAGATAGATAGATAGATAGATAGATAGATAGATAGATAGATAGATAGATAGATAGATAGATAGATAGATAGATAGATAGATAGATAGATAGATAGATAGATAGATAGATAGATAGATAGATAGATAGATAGATAGATAGATAGATAGATAGATAGATAAATACATATTACAAACAATACAACTCACTACTTAATTAACTAATGACGGTCACTCACTGGAACAAACAACCCCATCCCAAACCTCCCCATCCCCCCCCCCCCCATTCACACACTCCTATATCCTCACACGTGCCCCTCCCTCACTAAGCCAACAAACACTTTGAACGTGAGAACACTGGCCAATTTCAGCCCTTTGAAAACTTGCTTTGTCAGTGCACTTTTCGCGATGTGGTTATAATGCGGGATGTGGACGGTTCATTGTCATCAAATCAGATTCATAGAAAGGCAAAATCCGGAGGTAAACAAAATCTGACAACGGGATCGATAATTGTAATCGCTCACATGCAGTAATGTTTTCTGTCCTTGAATGTGGGGACTCGATTTCCCAAGTTTTAAGAGAATTATTGTACATGTCGTGGTTGGTGGTGGTGGTGGGGGGTGGGGATGGGGTTGGGGCTGGGGAGGGGGGATGGGGGGGGAATATGGGGGGAGTGGAGAAGGAGAGAATCATGGGGAAAGAAGTCAAAGAGGAGATTGAGAGAAAAAATTGGAGCTGAGAGGGAGAAAAATAGAGAGGACAGGAGGGATACATGACAGGGAGAAAAGAGTGGATTGTTACTTTTTTTTTCTTCTGGAAGGGGGGGGGGGTGAAGACGAGACGGGGAGAGAGAAAAGATAAAGAGAGAGAGAGGGAGAGAAAGAGAAAGTCAAGACAAGTCAGGCAGTTAGACAGACAGACAGGGAGGGGGGCAGAGAGACAGAGAGAGACAGAGGGAGATAAAGTCAGAGGGTGAGAAAGAGTGAGCGAGAGAGAGAGAGAGAGAAAGAGAGAGAGAGAGAGAGAGAGAGAGAGAGAGAGACGAATTGAATTTAATGACGGAGAATGAGAGAAAAAGAAAGTAAGGAAGAGAAAGAGAGAACAAATAATGATATTTGTCACACCTATCAGTAATATGGCACGTTCTAACGTAAAGCACAAAGGATTTACATGCCACATTTGATTCGTTATTTCTGATGACAGTTTTGTGTTTCCTTGTCAAATCAATGACCTAGACCGACTTAACCCCATGAGAGCCATGAGCAACAAAAACTATCTTTGAAATACATGTATATATTTTTTAATTGTAGTTTTAATGCCCCACACTTCCTTCAAATTCTTACAAGGCCTGTGGAAAATTCGCAAAGCTATAAAGTAAGTTAAGTTTCTGGTCTTGCAAGATATTTCTCTTTGCTAAAAAGGTTTCATTTTTTAGTTCGTCAAAAAGCTTATTTCTTTACTCTTTGTCAAAAAGCCTTATTTCTTTACTCTTTGTCAAAAAGCCTTATTTCTTTACTCTTTGTCAAAAAGCCTTATTTCTTTACTCTTTGTCAAAAAGCCTTATTTCTTTACTCTTTGTCAAAAAGCCTTATTTCTTTACTCTTTGTCAAAAAGCCTTATTTCTTTACTCTTTGTCAAAAAGCCTTATTTCTTTACTCTTTGTCAAAAAGCCTTATTTCTTCACTTTTTGTTAAAAAGCCTTATTTCTTTACTCTTTGCTAAAAAGCCTTATTTCTTCACTCTTTGTTAAAAAGCCTTATTTCTTCACTCTTTGTTAAAAAGCCTTATTTCTTTCATGATATTTGTGTCATTTACGGCACTCTGGGCTCTAGAAGGTTAGACAATGGTAGATGCTTTCTTGCTAAAGACAGGTGCAACTGATGCACGGTCTGCAGTCAAGCAAAACTTAGGGGAGACGGAACAGATACGGATCGTAGCGCAGTCACTGAAAAGTTAAAAAGAAGACTCCCGCTGCTTGATTCAGCATCCCCGAAAACTACGCTAATGCGAACCGTATATGACTGTTGTTACTTGTGCGTACGTCGACTAAGTTTTTTGCGCTAGACTACGTATTTTAAAGCCTTTTGTGACTCCAGAGCTAGAGAGCTGATCCTGAAACACTCTAACAACAGCCTTAATTAAGTATTCTGTCAGGTTTTCTTTTTGTTTTCGTCTTTTTCTTTTGGTTGAAAGGGTATCGGGCAAGGTTAGGAAGTGGATAAGATTTAGAGTCAAAGATAAGGACGGGCTAGGGGATTGGTACGTATAATTACGCGCCCCTAGCGCAAAACACTTGCGGTACGTACGTGCAAGCAACAACCGCGTTTTTCGTAAGTTCAGGTTCATGTCATTAAATGGCTATAGTTACGGGAACGTTGTCCAATTACAAAGTCCAACAGAAGCAACACTGAGCCGAGTTCAATGTTCAACCATAGCTTACTGTGTAAAATGCAACGCTCCCCCTAACAGGAGCCACAGCCATAAGTATTGGAACACATGTCGATTGTTCACAGCAACATGAACTATCAAAAGCATCGATAGGGATGCAATGCGGAGAGAAAGGTCAATGGCATGGTCGGTCACAACGTATTTTTGGCAGGCTATCAAATAAAACAGTATCACTGCTATTGTCCATAGCATCCACTCCGCTTTTTTTTACGGAAAATGACGTATGAGAAACTCTCTTTGCCTCTACAGCGGTGAGGGGCGGAGCGGAACGGATGCTGTGGGCAAAGTATACAGAGGCAAAGAGTGTTTTCCGCATTGTCCATAAAAATTGCGGAGCGGAGCGGATATTGTGGACAAGAACAGTAAATTTGTGTCTCGGCTACAAGATCACACCAATAACGAATAAGTGCCACAATTTTGTCACAAGTAACGCCATCTTACAACGGAGGATAATGTTGTGATGAGACAGAATACACCACAAGTAGTACACAGATATGATCATACCATCTCACTGGTTGAATTGTCCAAATATAATTTCTAAGGCGAGGTACATACATGTGACTTAGTTGCATTGCAGTTCGGTTGCATTTAATTAGAAATGTAGATAAAGGAATGCCAGACAGGGAAATGAAACTGGGACAAGACTGCAACACAAGGTAAGTCGCAGGAGTGTGCCTCTCGCAAATGTGATTCCATTGTCAACAGAATCTTTACCCGCTACCAACGCATTATGAACGATTTATGATTACGTATCATGCAATTCTCAACTAGAACAGAAAAAAAGAAAGTTCTATATCAAACATAACAAATCGCCATGGTCATTCCACAGTTGCCTCAGTCATGTTTTGGTGTCTTTTGAAAATCAAAGAAAACTGTTTGCTTCGAATAATAATAGTGGTAGCTGTCGTTAGGGGAGCCTAGTATCTTACATAGAAAGCTGTAGCTGGACAGTGAACACAACTCTGTATTTTCTCTCACCGGCTTTGTAATTCTACGCTCCCCTAACAACAGTCTAAAATGGTGATAAATGTGGATGTGGGTCTTCGTATAAAAACTCACAGGACAACGAAATAAAACATAGTAAGTGTTTAACTGTACAACGTAATTGTCTGATTAAGGTGAACATTTCATCTCAAAACACCCTTAATAAAAATTATTTTTTTTTAAAAGTGACTTAGGAAATTGTGGAATGGCCGTGACGAAATGTGAATAGATCTGACAAAATCGGGCTTAAAGTGAAAGACCAAATTCAAAACGGGAAAACTTTTTTATGCAAACTGACAATTGCTTATAATATGAAAGATTAACCATTTTTCTGCATTCAGTTAAACTATTTTGCTTGAAATCGTCTTAGAAACATTTTATTTTGATTTTTTTAAAAATAGGTATACAATTTCATCTTTAGCCCGGTTTTGTCAGGTCCATTCACAAGTAAAGAGCGTTTCCCCCCCCCCCCCAAAAAAAAACAACAACAACTGGGTAAGTCAAATTTTGCATCACTTATTGCCCCTTTTCAGATGGTCATTCACAATGAGTGTAAGACACTGTGTAATGTGTTCAGTTAACACTTGCTTTGTCCCGCCTAGATCCTGGAACAAAAGAAGGGACAAAGCAATTATTAACTGAACACATTACACAGTGTCTTACCCTAGTTTTGAATGTCTATCCGAAAGGAGCCATGAGTGATGCAAAATTTGACTTACGCACTTTTGGAAAAGCGCTCTTCAAATATAGATCTTCACTCGGCGGTACGATGTCGTCTTCATCACTGCTACATTATCCAGGGATCACCACCAAAAAGGTTTGCAGCATCATCAACAGTCACAACACACTATAAATTCGCTCAACAACTATAGCAACAGAAAAAGTAGAGACTAAAAAATTCCAGATCAAACACAGACCCAATTGTGCACTAATACAATAATACACAGAATGAGATACAACTACTTCAATTAATTATTGCAGATAAATAAGAGATGAAAATGAAGTGAAAGCAATGGTCTGGCGTCAGAAGAACACACAGTTAAACAAAGAATGAATCATTTGATCAACATTGTATGTCCCCCATGTGTTTTGCGCTAGGGGCACGTATTTTAAAGTCTTTCATGTCTCCAGAGCTAGAGAGCTCCTCCCGAAATAGCCTTAACAACATCCTTAATTAGTTATTCTTTCAGGTTTACTTTTTGTTTTCCTCCTGTTTTTCTTTTTTGGTTGAAAGGGTAGGGGGCAGGATTAGAGATTCGATAAGATTTAGGGTGGAGGGTTAGGTACCTATATGTACACGCCCATAGCGCCAAACACTTAGGGTACGTACGTACAAGTAACAACGTTCTGTTGTCCACATTATTGTGCCAGTACGGCAGGAAGAGAAAACAAAAACTCTAAATGATTTCAAATTCTCACGAAGACCCAAAGTTTGGACACGAGGAAGTTCCCACCGAGAACCATGGCAACCTTGCCCAGAGTTCAATGCCTTCATAAATCTTCTTCAAGGACGCCAAGTGATGTATCGGAGGAAAAAACCGTTTTAGAATTTCAAAATATTTGTTTTTTGTTTTTTATTTTAGAATTTTCGCTCAAAATCTCAATCTTTCAAATGATGAAATTTCTTCATAATTCGAACAATTTGTGGGTTTATATTTAAACAGATGAAAACGGTCATTTTCATCAGATTTTCTTACATAAATGTACATCTGTTAATATCTGAGTAATCAGCCCAAACTGCTAAAGTTGAGTTTTCATGTGTACAGAAATGGAAACTGCAAAAATCCATCAAGTAGTTAAAAAAAAAAAAAGTGCTTCCATCTGTACGGAAACGGCATTTCCATACACATGGGTATATTTTTTCTGTTTCACTACTTGAGGGTTTTTTGACGCTTCCATTGCCGTCTCCCTTTCCGCGCACATGAAAACCCGGCTTCAGAGTTAATTCACATTGAGAGAAATTTTGTAAACGTACAAACTTCACTAAGTATAAAGACAGAAGATAACTTTAAATGCTATAAAATCCCTGCGCAAATTTTAACAAACTCTTCCGTGTTAAATTTCTTGAGCTGTTCAAATTTCTAGAAAGTCACAAAAGTTTCTCAGGGATGAAAACCTCCAGATAGAATAACACAAAATCTCTCTGTCCAACCCGGATTTTCAACTAGTTCAGAAATCTCGACCTTAGTGCTTGTTTGTTCTACCTTCATTTCCTGAAATAATTGTGTAATCTTTTAGTATGTAGAAGAGGTATCACAAATGCAAACTTTGACAGCTGTTTTAAAATGCATTGTGGCATTTACCAAGCTGTTTCACAATTCTGATTTATTCTAGCTCCTTATCATAATACTAAAGCCGCAAAAGTTTAACATCGAATTTCTCAGTTTTTGCAAAAAGTGGAACTGGAACAAACAAGAATTGAGGTCTCGAAATCTCTATTGAATGTGGTCAGTCCTGTCACAAGAGATAAATGTGACAACTTAATACTTTTGCAAAACCACTTAATGCCAAGTGAAAAAAGGAACTGGCATTTGAAATGAGTAAACAAAAATTTCTCTGCAGTATTTTTGAAAAAAACAATTGATTACCTGCAGTTTCAAAGTTTCATATTCCACCACGGGTGTGAGAACATCTGTTTGGAAAACATGGAAGACTACAATGGAAAAAGGTCAGTTGACACAAAATGCCAGGTCTATGGTTCCCTCCTTCAGCTCTTTGCCAATTATTATCTTTAGCTTCGTTCCTCTCATACTGATTAAATAAAAAAAAAAGTAAACAACTTTTGTCCAGCAACAGGAACAAATTTAGACAAGGCATCCCCTTTTCAACCTACAGACTTTCAAACTTCCAAATGGGAATTTCTCCAAACCTTCATTACTTTGGTGACAACTGACGTTTATCCCCAGCCTGTGATCTTCAGTCATATCTTTTAGAATGAAGTTAACACACTAAAATGATGATAATAATAATAATAATAATAACAATATAATAATAAATAATAATAATGATAATACTAAAAAAATAATAACAAAAATAATAATAATTAAATACATATACCAAGCAAAAACAGTTTTTATGCAAGACAACAATAATTAAACACAAAACAAACAAAAAAACACGAAAACATCAAATAGTAATCAATTGATTAGGCACTAAGCGAGTACTCACAAACAACCAAAGGAGGGCCGAGTTATCACGGCATGCGCTGGTTGGTTGGGTATCCCGCACACTCGACTCACCACCAGTTGTACCACTGCGCGCTTCAACCAACTGAAATCCAACTGAGAGCCACTCACCCTAGAACACTCCCTACCTGCTGGACGGGCATCTGCGCGCGGTACTACTATTATCCCCACTGCTGAGGGTCAAGTAGCGCCATCTCTCTCTTTCAAAAGCTAGAATGCGTTGGAGAGTCACTCATACACTCACTCACTCACTCAAAGAAGGTGAAAGACGAATTAAGAAAAAAATCAGCACCTGGAATTATCCTCACCACAGTCATGATCACACACGTAAATATCCTCCCAAAATGTTATATAATATTTCTTTTCTGTTGTCCTCACGGATCTTCGTCCTCAATCCACACTGCGAAAACCTGGAGCATGCGGCTTTGGGCTCACTCACTCTTGTCCTACGTCACTCTTTCACACACACATGGAATCCCAACCAACCACCCCCCCCCGTTCCCCAACCCCTCTCCCGAGAGCCCCTCATTTCTCTCTCTCCCTCATGTATTCTCATGGTCCACCTCTCCCCGCACATACCCGCTCACCCACCCAACCCTCCCTCCTCCTCAACGCATTTCATTCCACCCCGTCCCCACCTCTCCCTCCTTCCCTCCCCCCACCCCCTCCTCTCTCACGGCAAATCTTCCTTCCCACGATTCCATGTTATGTGCCTTTGCGTGCCCTAGCGCAGGGCTCACTCACAAACCACCGGGCGCATGCTCGGCTCGTGCATGCATTTGTTCGCCTGGCTCCAGAGCCCGAGTATGAGTTGACACCGAGTATTGATCCATCTCCCACCCCCAACCCCCCTACCCTACTCTCTCACGACCTTTTTCTCTTCGTTTCTCACCCCACGGGCTATTAATCTGTCATAAGGTAATTTTTTGAAGTGCTCACGAAGAGGTAAACACTTCTACGAAATCCGTTCAGGTTTTTTTTTCGTCAAACGCATCTACATCTTTTAGTTTTGTTTTTGTTTCGGTATACCGTGGGACAAAGTTGTGGTAGTTAGTGTTTTGGTGGGTGTCAATCACCCGCGCGTGCAGCCACACAGGGACCAATGACGGGCGGAATTTCGCTCACATGACAAGTGGTAGCCATACCATTGGTGGAGTCAGTCGTTCCAAGGGGCGGGTTTTCGCTGTAATGAAACTATAGTTGAGCTGAGCTCCCCCCGGGGCGTAAATCTTGCCCATCACAGTACCCAAACCCGCACCAAGTAGTTAGTGTGGGAAAACCTTTCCTTTGCCCCACCGCCGCTAGGATCACGCTTGAAATAACTCTGCACGCGTTTCACCGCCACGCGTTGGTTTGACCTCGAGGGGTCACTTGCCACGTGTCAAGTGTCATTTTGGCACGTGCTGTAGAGGTAGCGGTGTTAAATGAAAATGAAGAGGGAGGAAGGAAAAAAAAATAACGCCTGTTCACTCACAATGAACGAGGTAGCGGGGGGGTGGGGTCTCCTCTTCATGGGTGAGTGATTGGGGGAACCTCCTGGGTAGAGATAGCACCGGGTCTTTTGCACCCCGAACCCTAAACAAAACCCACACCTTACGCCAAGCCAAGCCCCCTCCATCTCTATTCATACCTCGTTGACAATAAATACAGCTCAACACGGGTTTAGAAAGCCCGGCCCCCGCTCCTTATTCACTCACCTGAATGTCGCTTCGAACCGTGTGTGCGTGTGTGTGTGAGTGTAACTGTGTGCGTGTGTTGGCGTGCGTGTGCCCAGCTTGTTGTAGTCAAGTGTGTGGACGGACCAGTGACGCCAGGAGCGGGTTGGCAGGTAGTTTTAGCGATTTCCTGGCCACCTGGAGGCACGTGCGAGAAGTGGGGAGTTCACGTGAGAAAATTCAAGAAAAGCCAATCTCACGGGGAGACCTGGAGACTTCTTGAAGACTGTGATTGATATCAATGTAATTTCTAAGACTCCCTTTTTTAAATTATTATTATTGTTGTTCAACTTTTTTTTTTTTCTGATCATTTTATTTTCCAGCACTGTAAACAGCAGCTGTAAGGTGTTCTGCCTTCTTTATGTCATACCGCATTTGTTTACAATTAATAAAAAATTGTCGCAACTTTCCTAAAAAAAAAACAACTACATGCACTGATTTTTGCATGAGTTTAATTTTCAAGGCTGGCTAATGTTACTTTGTTTTTGTTCATTTTGCAGCTTCAGCGTTATAGATGACAAAATTAAGGTGTTTTACCTTCTTAATGTATTACGCTACTTCCTATAAAATTTTCTCACACCTTTTATAAATCCATGCACTAGATTTGTGGGACTTAAATTTCCAAGACTAATTTTTTCTTTCATTTATTTTTTTTAAAAATTATTTTTGGTCGTTGTGATATCATTTTAGCGTTCTGGATGTCAAGAGCCCGTTGTTACTTGTACCTACGCGCCCCGAGCGTTTTGCACCACGGTCGCTTGCGTATATGAACCTAACCCTAACACCGTCCTTATCCTCAACCCTAATTCTTATCAAATCCCTAACCCTGCCCCCCCCCCTACCCTTTCAACCCCCCCCCCCCCCAAAAAAAGGAAAACAAAAAGAAAATCTGAAAGAACAATTGATTAAGGCTGTTGTTAGGGAGTATGTCGGGATGATGTCAGGAGGAGCTCTCTAGATCTGGAGTCACAAAAGGCTTTAAAATAGCGAAAAAAAAAACAAAAAAAACTTTGGGGGGGGGGGGGAGGGGGAGGAGGCGTAGATTCTACGTACTTGTAACAACATTCGACAACAAAGGTAAAAACAAAGTGTCCCAGCCTCTCTCCGTTCAATGGCCTCATACTGGAATTCTCTGCCCAGGTTTCTGAGAGAGATTGGAAATTGTATGAATATTCATGAATGTTTTTTTCAAGAATTTTAAATATAAATTCATCTGTGTGCGCGCATGTGTGTGGTTGTGTGTGTATATATAATTTAGTTGGTATGAAATAAATATTGTAAATCTCACAGAGCCTAGTCCTTAACGGGATGGAGCTCTATATATTATCATTATTTTGTTACTAGCTGAAGTCCCCGGCCCTGCCCGGGATAAATCGGTTTGACTATTGGTTTCAGTTCTGGGTAGTTATTATGGACCTGCTTCATCTGGCCTGTTCCTATTTGTTTATTTTATTTTTGTTTTTTTTTAATAAGTCTTAATGCTCTACCGTTGCGAGCTGACACCCTGCGCATCCCGTACAACAGCATGATTTGCGCACGGGTTAGAGTGTTTGATAGTGAACACATCGCATGAAGTGATAACGAAACCTTAAAATGGCGAACCATGACTCGAAATAGATCTAAATGATGGCGAAACAATAAATTTCCAATAAAAAAAACTACACCGATTTGAGACTTCTATTAAAAACTGTGCAGACTTACATCCATTCTGATGCACCATATAAAATTTGAAGTCTGAGTGCTGAGTGGTTCAGAAGCCTTTTGCAACGAAAAATCTCAAGTCCACAAATATATGTAGTATAGATGATAATTAGCCTCTTCATATTACTAAATTTCTTTGAAATTTCTCAGCAACTTCCATAAGAAACAAGGTATCAAAAATGGCCAGGAACAATGGCATACTGTCACCGTCCCCTACGACTGTGGTAACTAAGAAATTCGAAACATTGATGTTTATATATATATATAATAATTATAATGATAATAATGAAGATCATTTAGCTCTCAATCCAAACAATTTGCTCTAGGCGCTATACAGAAAGTCTTGTTCTCTCCATCTGCAACTCACTCTCTCTCACTCTCTTTCTCTCTCTCGCCCTCTCTCACCCTCTCTCACTCTCTCTCTCACTCTCTCTCACTCTCTCTCACTCTCTCTCACTCTCTCTCTCTCTCTCTCTCTCTCTCTCTCTCTCTCTCTCTCTCTCTCTCTCTCACCCTCTCTCAAGGCTAGACATACATCGAAAAACTAGACACACACACAACATTCTATAAGGCAAAAATTAAACAATAAAACAGTGTAAAATTAAAGTGAACTGAGAAAATAAATGGATTGGGAATGAGACTTCACAACCGAAAGTGTATTTTAAAAAGGTGGGTGTTTAGACCAGTTTTGAATGTTGACTCTGTAGATGCTTCTCGCAATGATTTTGGCAGTGAGTTCCAGATGTGCGGGGCACAGTGTGCAAATGCTCTGTCTCCTAGTTTCTTTGACTTGCAGTTAAAAATCAGCGATATAAATATGTACCAGCAGAGGCCCCCGGCTCCGCCCGCGATAAATCTGTTTATAAGTTTCAGTTCTAGGTGATTATAATGTTTCTGCTTCACTTTGTCCGTTCCTGAAATGTTATTTTGTTGCTGGTGTAGTTTGTTTGTTTGTTTGTTTGTTATTAGAACGTCTTACTACACCCTCTTTGCACGTTAAAGCACTATGCACCCAGTCAGCATTCATGGAATAGCAATAATCGGCACACTGGGCAGTTTGTTTGGGGTCTCAAGGTTTCTCCACTCCACCCGTGACGTAACAGTGGAAATGTTGAAAGTCCCGAATCAAGGTTTCTCCACCCAAGTATCGATATACCGTGTTGGTTGATACTCAATTATACCCGATTATATTTCTCCTTTCCGACATATAAATAACTATTGAAAAATAGTTTATAATATGTGACGGGTTAGGGTTAGGGTTAAGGTGACAGTCCCCAGCCCGTTACACAGAGGGAAAATGTTTTGTATTCATTCACATTCACTTACTCATTCTTGAGATATAATGAGTATTCGATTCGATGGTTTGGGGTGGAGAAACCGTACAGTATTTTTGATGACGCCACCGAGAACAATGAACGGGTGGAGAAAGCTTATGCACCCGTTTGTTTAATTGTGAACACATCGCAGGAAGTGACAACGTCATGTGGTCGTGAAAAAGAGGGGATCCGGGGGACGAATTAGCAACACAAAGCAAACCCTAAGAAAATGCTTCCTGACTATTTCAAGTCTCCAAATCTAGAAAAAAAACCTAGTACTGGCCTAAAGGAAGGCACCTGTAAAACTTCAGGCAATTCGAGCTGTATGAGCAGCTGTTGGCCTTTTTAAAAATCGCATGATTTTTTTTTTTTAATTACTAGATGGAGTTCCCGGCATTATCAGGAATAAACCTGTGAACCCACCATTCTCTCTCTCTCTCTCTCTCTCTCTTTCTCTCTCTCTCTCTCTCTTTCTCTCTCTCTCTCTCTCTCTCTCTCTCTCTCTCTTTCTTTTTGTTCTACAAAGCTTCCCATATTCTACAGTCTTACTACAGATTTCATGCGCATCAGAGCACTACGCACTAATTTCTGGTAGGGAAATTGCGCATACCGAACTGAACTCTTACTAACACATCGTTTCCGGTGTGGTGGGCTTACTGTAACAGGGAGCCAAAACAAAGATCACTGCATTTTACTTTTTTACAATTTTTAATTTAAAATACCTGAAACTTGAATCAACATAATGGGTCGATACAAAAGCGATTGGACTGGATTAATTAACACTCAGAAAAATTAACTTTATAATTGTTGAAATGGCCATTTCGGCTGTAGCATCAAGCAAAACAAAGAGGGGAAATTGCACTATAATGAATTACTCCCACCACTATTTTTTTTTTATAATAAGATTATTATAGATTCAATTACATTCACAGCCGCATGGAATGATCTTGGTTCTAGACTCTTAAGCCGCAAAATAATCGAATATCAAACTTTCAAAGAATCCACAGTAACTAGACCAGTTGTACTAAAATGAAACCGTTTTTTTGCTTCTCCCTTAAAAGTTGCCAAAATCGATTACTGCAGTTTTAAGGAACGCTGAAGGTAGAAAGCATTAGGAATTCTAAAACTGGAAGTTCAGCTCTCATCCTCAAGGTTCAACTGAGTTTAGTAGATGAACTTTTTTCTAATCTTTCAATGTCTCGGGACAGAAATTACAAGATGACAGATGAGAACTCCCCTGAACAAAACAAAACAAAAAAACCATGTTACACGATGGTTTCCCTGTCCACTGTTTCATACCAGATCGATCGTTACAAATGAAGGCAGAAAATTTGCACATGACATGATATAATATCCCTGTCTTTAATGATATTTGACACTGTCATGAATTATGCAA
Organism: Onchidella celtica; assembly: GCA_963931925.1. Lineage (NCBI taxonomy): Eukaryota > Metazoa > Mollusca > Gastropoda > Systellommatophora > Onchidiidae > Onchidella > Onchidella celtica. The sequence goes on along the minus strand of OZ007581.1, from coordinate 41,560,895 downwards.
CACTTAACACACGCATGATAACAAGGGCAATACTGTGAGATGAAGTGTCCGGATTTTTTTTTTCTGTCAAGTTCAGGTAGAATCGAGAAGTTTCACAGTAACCCTATACTCCTTGGTGTTTCCAGATTTAGCAGAAACTAGCTAATTCGTCCCCAGTATTCTATATTTCTGATTCGTCCATATACAAAATTTTCGTGACAACTATTTATATTTTTGGTTTCGTTCGACTAGTTTAAATCAGCTTTGAAAGTTTCACAAGTTTGGACACGCCAGTCTATTTCTGGGCAAGAGGTCAAGTAACACTATCACAACAATAACAACAATAACAATAACAATCATGAGGAAATAACGAATTTGAAAACCAAAATAAAACCATATAAAGAAGAGACGCGTGTTGCAAAAGAATGTATTGGGTGTTATTGGGTTGCACTGCCAGTTAAAGGAAAGCAAGGAAAATCTTGCTTTCACAAAGAATTTTTTTTTGCTAAATATGGAACATCTTGCTTTCACAAAGAATTTTTTTTGCTAAGTATGGAACATCTTGCTTTCACAAAGAATTTTTTTGCTAAGTATGGAACATCTTGCGTTCACAAAGATTTTTGATAAGCAAGGAACATCTTGCTTTCACAAAAATTGTTAATAAGTGTGGAACATCTAGCTTTCTTAAAGATTTTTGATAAGCAAGGAACATCTTGCTTTCACAAAAAAATGTTAATAAGTGTGGAACATCTTGCTTTCTTAAAGATTTTTGATAAGTATGGGAGATCTTGCTTTCACAAAAATTGTTAATAAGTGTGGAACATCTAGCTTTCATAAAGGTTTTTGATATGTATGCAACATCATGCTATCATAGAGACTTTAAAAAGCGTAAGGCAAATTACAAGCTTAGATATCCTCATAAAGTGAAGAACCATTTGCAGTTAAAATATATTAATATATATGAATACTTTTTAATATAAAAAATTGCATGGATGTTTAAAAATCTTCATAACCTGTAGAACTAATTTTAATTACAGTGAATTAGAGTTGTAGTATAACTTTGTTACAGATAAAATAAATTAGGGAAATCATATCAGTATTAAATATATTTAATGACAAAAATTCCACATTTAAAAATCTTCATAACCTGGAGAACTAGTTTTTTACGGTTGTAATGTAAATACTTAACATATCGACAATGTAGACCGCTCTACAATGCCAACATTTGTTATCACATGAAAAGAAAAGATGAGAAAATCATAATTAATTTCTCAAACATGAAAAAAGTAGGCTGTGATGTTTCATTACTCAGCATATATTATGAAAGACTCAATTAGACCAAAACAACAACAAAAAAAGTTTAATATTAATTCACAGTAAATTAAAGTAGATTGTAGTTCATGTTCACCCCATGTATCATATGAACAACATTTCTTAATGTTAATAATAAAGGACTCGATGAGCTTGCTAGTTTTCTACAACATTTGTTTATTTTTTTCACACATTGTTTTAAGATTAAGTTTCATAAATAAATTGTATTATAATCAGCGATTACTTGGTATTGTTATTTTTTTTTTAACTTACAAATTATTATTATTATTTTCATCATCATTATCGTCATCCTTGTTCTTATCTATTATGTACTAGATGAGCTACAGGGCATTGCCCAGAATAAACAATCATGTGATTCCCCCCCCCCCCTCTCTCTAGTATAATAAAAGTAATAAACTACAGTCTTGCTTCAGAACTCATGCGCACCAGAACACTACACACCAAACTGAACGCTTGATACGGTTACTTTTTATGACATGCGCGGTACTATATACTTTATTACGAAACAAACATGCAAAAATACAGATGTTACATAGCAATAAACATTGTCATTTTTTAAAAATACATGCTTGAAGTAAACAACTTTTAATTATAGCCATCATCTTCCTTATCTCAATTGTCACCTTCCTGCCAAATTTAAGGCCTGAAGAGTGTATAGTTTGGTCAGTTAGTCATGTCAAAGGTTGCAAGTTACTGAAATATATAATAGATTTCAGTAACTTGCAACCTTTGGCACGACTAACTGACCAAACTATACACTCTTCAGGCCTTAAATTTGGCAGGAAGGTGGCAATTGAGATAAGGAAGATGATGGGTGTAATTAAAAGTTGTTTACTTCAAGCATGTATTTAAAAAAAATAACAATGCCTATTGCTATGTAACATATGTATTTTTGTATGTTTGTTTCGTAATATAAAGTGCCGTGCCTATCATAGAAAGTAACCGTATCTTTGGCGCGTAGTGTTCTGGTGCGCATGAGTTCTGAAGCAAGACCCTAGATTATTACTTTCCGGGCAATGTCCGGTAGGTCGTCTAGTTTTATATATTACGATTATTTTTATTATTAATATTGGTGGGGGTTTTTTGCAGAAAGGACATCTGCAATGATGAAGCCGCAAGGTCAAAAGAAACAAGGTATAAACTTTTTTTTCATTACTTTTTAGCAATTAAGCGGGTAAAACAAAATGTTAATGAAGTATTCTTCTTCTTAACATTGACATTTCTAACAATTTTGAAATTTTTCTTGAATCAAAGGGTTGGAGACCGGGTGATTTATGGGACTTGTTGGTCTAGAGGCAAGGTGCTCACCTCTCATGCCGAAGGTACCAGGTTCGATCCCCGGTCTGTGCAGGCATGTTAGAATATTTGGGGGGGGGGGGGGGGGGAGGATTCCAGTCCCTGATCCTATGGGAGGTAAGATCGAGCACCTTGACTTCTCGGAAAAAGGAGGAAAAACTCGCAGGGCCCGTGTGCACGTTGCGTACGTTAAAGATACCTTGGTAGTGGAAAGTCGAAAAGAGCAGCCCAGACAAGGCTGCTGCCCGGGCAAAATTAATACAAAACTTTTCCCTACCACAAAAACGCACAGAAACAAGAACAAGAAAAAGTAAGAAAAAATGAGGTGTAAATGCCAATGGCAGCGAGCAGAAAGTGACAGGTGAAAAATTCTCTCTGCCTCTATAACGGTGATGAGCGGACAGGAACAGATGCTATGGACAAATATACAGAGACAAAGAGTGTTTTACTTTTTCACACGACATTTTTCCGTAAAATAGCGGAGCGGAGCGGATCGGATGCTGAGAACAAGACCACTAAGACAGTGATGATGTTGAGGTCTTTATTTAGGGAGGGTCTCTGTTCTTGGCATTTGCAACTCTTTTTGTTGTGTTTTGATTTTCTTGTCCTCATTTTTTGTATATTGTATACTTGTTTGATCGGGGAGGGGGGGGGGGTGTGTGTGTGGTTGTTGAAATTAGTTTTTTTTTTACTTTTGCCCTGACAGCGGCCTTGTTAAGACTACTTTCCTCAACTTCCAGCTGCTAAAGTATCTGCTACAGGCACACGGGCCATCCGAGTTTTTTCGTTCCTATTCGAGAAGACTATGGTTTGCTCGATCCTACTTACCATACTAGGATCAGGGACAGGAAATTTTCCCCCCAAATTTCCAACATGCCTGCACCGGCCGGGGATGGAACCCGGTACGTTCGGCATGAGAAGCGAGCATCTTGCCTCTAGATCAACGTGTCCCTATAAGACAGTGATATACTGGTTTTTCTTTCATATCCAATAACAGCAGATCTTCCCAGAGCAAATCACTGTAACTCATAGTGACATTTAAACAAGAATTTCCTTCCTCCTAGTAACCTTTTCCATACAATATTGCCTGGGGACTGTTTTGTTTAGCCGATTAAACAAATGACACATGCAAGGCCTACTACAAATGAAAAGGTCAAGGCTGTGTTTCTCGACCTTTGTTGTCCCACGCCCCACCTTAACAAGACTTAAACAAACATCGGTTTACCTATTAAGTTTAGTTAAGTTAAAATACACTATTACATTAGGATTTCTACGAAAAATCCCTACGCCACATTCTGAAGTCCCGAGCCCCACCAAAAGGCCACGACATGTCTGCTCCAGTTGTATCTGGGCTGCAGTGACACTAAGGCAAATTTCCCAAATGGGATCAAAGAAGTATACAAAAATACAAAATATTTTGTTGGTTATCTGGCTTTCTTGATACAAATTGAAAAGGTCATTGAAGAAAGAGTTTTGGATTTCATGAATTCAAGAAAATGACAAGTTATTGAAAGATCTTAGAGTGGTAGTTTAGCCTGAGACACAGAATACAGAGACGAACTATTCCTTCTCCCACTGTATGTCCACAACTTGCGCGGGTATAAATAAGGTGAGTACTACACTTTTTCGTTCAATTACGATGGAGTGTGGTGCGAATTGTTGCATTGTTGACATCGATGATACGCGCACAAGACGACGGACGGAATATGATGAATTTGATTCGTCTCGGTATCCTGTGTCCGGACTTAGTTTAGTTTAGTTTTATTTTTGGAGACTGGAATCATCTTTACATCTCAGTTATTTCCTCTTGTGGACAGAAATGTCTCACCACCAAACGGATAATATTTACTTCACCTTCAAAGTGTTCTTGCTTGAACTGGTATATGTTCAAACCTTAAATATAGAATATTGTCACAAGTACTTACTTCGCCCAAAGTCAAAATTGGGCAAAAAGAAACGGTTGTATGTTGCAAAACCCCGGGTTGGCGGACGGACGTGCTTTGGTGCTGCTAACGAAGCAAGAACTCGTGCTGCTAACAAAGCTAAGTAAACTGTTTCACTTCGTACCTGTTGAAGTCTTTTACTGTTTTTTTTGGTTGTTTTTTTCACTTGAAAAACGCGAAAGCCGAACATTTTGCGTATTTTCTGTCTTCTCTTTAGTTTGCTTTGTATTGTTCGGGTTTTATTTCTCACGCGGGGTTTTGCAACATAACAACCTTTTCTTTTTGCCCAATTTTGACTTTGCTTATAGCCCTGCTGCGACCCCACAGTTTTTCTACGGTTTTTATGTTATTTCGTGAATTACTTCGCCCAAGTTTTTGTTTTTTGTTTTTTTTTCGCCAGGCCTACGTATTTTAAAGCCTTTTGTGACTCCAGAGCTAGAGAGCTCCTCCCGAAATACTCTAAACAATAACCTTAATTGATTATTGTTTCAGATTTTTTGTGTGTTTTCCTACTGTTTTCTTGTTGAAAGTGTGAGGGGCAGGGTTAGGGATTCGATAAGATTTAAGGTTGAGGATAAGGACGGTGTTAGAGATAGGTACGTATACATACGCGCCCTTAGGGCAAATGGCTTGGGATGCGTACGTGCTTATAACAACAGCCTTTGTCAAGAGCTTGAGACGGTGCAGCTGATGTAGAATAGGACCGCGTAGTGTTCAGGCAGCGACAGGGCCTGTTCGAAAGCCTGCGTGCAAAAAGGTCATTAGTCTCGATGACGTCAGATCTCTACTAGCAAACACATTTCGCAATGGCGTAAAACTGGCCAGATTTCAACAGAATTGTAGCCATAATTAGAAATACTAAGCGTGTACAAAAAGATAAATTGCTGTTTACTCTGTCCATGCCACTATGCGTGGCATAAGCATGGTTTCTCATCGACATCACACTGTTGATGAGCAATTTATTCGGATACCCTCCTTAAAAATTATGGTGTCTGTCAGACCTCATAATGTACGAGTAGCGATATCATATAATAATGGAGCTTGGGCCCAACTTTGCGACCGCAAAGGCTTTTTTACTACGCAACGTAGAGACATGAAACTTGGCACATGTATGTAAAATTTATTAAGCCTGCACGTGTCGAGCTCATTTTTACCCGAAACTCTTTACTTTTTCCCAGAAATTCAGTTATAATCATCAGTTATCAATTCATGATTGCGAATACGACGTGATAATGTACTTCCGTCAATTTCGTCATTTCCGCCTCTTACCGGAAATGTAAACTAGAGTTCACGCTCCAGCCACGCCAAGAAAACTTTGATAGTGATACCGAGTATAGTGTTATACAGATGAGGGGAATGCCATTCATTCATACCAAGAAAACTGTGAGTAAATATTTAGATCATTTTTTACGAACACATGAGCCCATGAAAAGTGCTCGGTGCGCACTACTGTGCACTGTGTACTACTGTAATACTATCCCATCTATCTATTGATCGCCGATTTTATGTGGATGACCCAAAGTGTCTTGACATCAATGTCTTTGTGCTGATTCCTTTCGGTCTGGAGTGGTGAGCTTTGTTTTTTTACCATTTGAAGAATGGGGCAGTTACTAGTGACAATAAACTCCTCTCTAGCAGTGTGGTGCATCTAAGACCCAGGGACGTACAAGTAAAGGTATGACAATAAAATCCTCTCTAGTAGTGTGGTGTATCTAAGACCCAGGGACGTACAAGTAAAGGTATGACAATAAAACCCTCTCTCACATTGTGGTGTATCTAAGACCCAGGGACGTACAAGTAAAGGTATGACAATAAAACCCTCTCTAGTAGTGTGGTGTATCTAAGACCCAGGGACGTACAAGTAAAGGTATGACAATAAAACCCTCTCTCACAGTGTGGTGTATCTAAGACCCAGGGACGTACAAGTAAAGGTATGACAATAAAACTCTCTCTAGTAGTGTGGTGTATCTAAGACCCAGGGACGTACAAGTAAAGGTATGGCAATAAAACCCTCTCTCACAGTGTGGTGTATCTAAGACCCAGGGACGTACAAGTAAAGGTATGACAATAAAACCCTCTCTAACAGTGTGGTATACCTAAGACCCATGGACGTACAAGTAAAAGTATAACAATAAAATCCTCTCTAACAATGTGGTGTATCTGAGATCCTGGGACGTATAAGTAAGGGATATGATAATAAAATTCTCTCTAATAGTGTGGTGTATCTGAGACCCATGGACGTACAAGTAAGTTATATGACAATAAAATCCTCTCTAACAGTGTGGTGTATCTGAGACCCATGGACGTACAAGTAAGTTATATGGCAATAATATCCTCTCTAACAGTGTGGTGTATCTGAGACCCATGGACGTACAAGTAAGTTATATGACAATAAAATCCTCTCTAACAGTGTGGTGTATCTGAGACCCTGGGACGTACAAGTAAGTGATATGACAATAAAATCCTCTCTAACAGTGTGGTGTATCTGAGACCCTGGGACGTACAAGTAAGTGATATGACAATAAAAATCCTCTCTAACAGTGTGGTGTATCTGGGACCCTGGGACGTACAAGTAAGGGTTATGACAATAAAATCCTACCATAAAATTTTCTTTTCAGACCCAGCAAGGTACAAGTAGGAATATAAGAATAAAATCTTTTTTAGGAGTCTGGTGTATCTGAGACCCCAGGAAGTACGACTAAGGATATGACAATAAAATCCTACAATAAAATTCTCTTTAAAAGTATGGTGCCTGTGAGACCCATGGACGTATCGGTAGATGGGCAATTCGATCATTGAGGAAAACCTGGAATTTCAAGAAAAAAAATCGTCACAGAAATAAGATCATTACAAACTTTTTAAATTGCTTCTGGGTCCATTAGACCCACGACGCAGGGCGAAGGTTTAAGCAGAAATACTATCCTTACACGACAGTTACGATTAAATGATCTGGCAATGATTGAAAGAGTGGCCTAACTCCATTTTCGTCGGAAACTGCTCAGATCATCTGCCGATTTTTCAAAATCATAAAGAACTAATCAGCGGTTCTCAAGGTGGGCCATATTGCCCCCTCCCCGCGGGGGGCGACTGATTTCCGGGGGGAAAGGAGGGGTGTAAAAAAGAAGCAAAGGACGCCAAACAAAACAATGAAGAGGGGTTATGTGGGGAAAGGGGGGGGGGGAGCGGAAACATGGCCATCATTGATTCGTTGAACAGAACGTGCAGATGAGTTTTATGAACAATAAAGGTGTATTTTTTTTTTTTAGTGCGTTTGATAAAGAATGCTTTCTGTTTTATGCCGCGATGAAAGAAAATTTGGAGCCTCCGAAGACACGGTGGCCTAGAGACAAAGTGCTCCCCTGTCATACCGAAGGTAACGGGTTCGAATCCCGGTCGGTGCAGGCATGTTGAAAGTTTGGGATTTTTCTATAATTTCCTGTCCCTGATCCTTATTGGTAGGTAGGATCGAGCACCTAGTCTTCTGGGATAAGGACGAAAAATTCGGAGGGCCCGTGTGCACGTTGAGCGCGTTAAAGATGCCTTGGCATTTGGGAATCGAGAAGGGCAGGCCGAACGGGCCGCTGCCCAGGCAAAATTCTAAAAAACGAAATCCCTACCACAACAAGGAAAATAAAAACAAAAAAGTGAGGTGTAAATGCCGAGGGCAGCGAACCTCCTAAAATAAAGACCTAAACACAACTTTGGAGCCTGTGGGGGCCAGTGCCTGTGAAGGGTTGAGAATCACTGGTGTAAATCCTTGGTGACAAAACCAACTAATCTATTCGTGTCTTATCTCTTAAGACTACATTTCGAGCTCAGTTTTCGCTAAACCCGGGGGTGGACAAACTATGGCCCGCGGACCCACATACCCTGAAGAACCTATGCCACCCACGAGAGCCTGATTGACCCCCCCCCCCCCCCAAAAAAATTGAAAACCACAATAACATGACGGTATTAATAGTAATTCTGTCTTGTCCACAGTAGCCACCCGCTACTTTTACGGAACATGGCGTATGAAAAGCTCTCTTTGCCTCTTTTGTGGCGAGGAGCGGAGCGGAACGGAACGGATACTGTGGACCAGCATACAGAGGCAAAGAGTGTTTTACTTTTTCCTACGTCATATTCCGTAAAATAGCGGAGCGGATGCTGTGGACAACATCATCATCATCATCAGTTGCCCTGTGTGGAACAGACATTGGCGATCATGGTGCTCCACTCGGATCTGTCATCAGCCAACCTCAAGAAGTTGTTGTGACTTTTATTTGTTGACCATGAATTAAGACTTTCAATGAAAAGTTCTCTCTGTCTATCCCTGCTTTTCCTGCCGCCGATCATCCCTGTGACCGTTAGATGTGACCGAAGCTCCTGAGGCGACAGATGTGTCCTAGAAATTTCAGTGGCCTCAGTCTTATTGTTTTAATTAATGATCTTTTCAGATTAGAGTCTCTCAATACTGACTCATTTGAATTTTGTTGATTTTTTCTCCATCCATGATATTCTCAATATTCTTCTAAGAAACCACATCTCTGCTGCTTCTAGTTTCCTCTCTATTTCTTTGTTCATGATCCAACATTCACATCGGTATAAAAGCACTGACCACATAATGTTTTCAAGACTTAGATGTTAATAAACAATGTAAAATACGGCTGATCTATATTAACACGGTATCGAAGGTTTCACAAATTAATAGGGATTTCTTATAAAATTTGTTTAATTTTCTATCCTGTTACAGTTTTCTCCCGATGAAGATCAGTTCACTGAAAATTTCACTTGCCCTTACTTTTCCTTTGCGTTTTATGGTATCCTTTCTGTGTAAGTTTTCCTAATGGATTGTTCTGACAGTGTGTGTGTGTGTGTGTGTGTGTGTGAGTGAGTAATGTTCCTACTTGCTGGTAATGTTGTGTGAGTAATGTGCGTCCATGTGGTATGCGTTAAAGACCCGCAGGTCTCAGATAATGTATTTACCGCTGTACCACTACTGATGTAGAGGTCAACTTCTAAGAGGCACTTGCTCAGCAGCAAGAGGCAAAGAGGAGAGGAAGAAAAGCTGCATCCCAGGTAGTAAGACCAGCCTCAGACTTCATCTGTGCCCTCTGCCACAGAGACCGCCATTCCCGCATCGGACTGGCCAGCCACGCGAGACGCTGTACCAGAAATGACACAGAGCGCCACCCCATAGTCTCCCGAGACTGAAGGATGCCTACTATCACTACCTAGGCGCTCTTACGCCTAGATCACTACTGATGCTGTGACAACAAATTTCCTGGGAAACGGGGATAATAAAGTTATATCTTATCTTATCTTATCTAATTTCTTATGGCAGGTTTTGCAACATACGACTTTTTTCTTTTTGTCATGTTTTGACTTTGAGCCAAGCCTTGCTGCCACCCCACAAATTTTCTGTTACATTTTTAAAAATAATATTGTGCCACTTTACATAGGAATGATACTGAGGTGATCTATAATGGAAAAAAAGAAAAGTCCCTCCCTCCCTCCCCCCCCCCCCCGCCCGATTCCTTGCTGTAAAATATTGAGAGTTAGACCACAAAGTTTACGTCTTTATTTGAGGAGGTTCGCTGCCCTTGGCATGTACACCTCACTTTCCTTGTTCTTGTATCTGTGTGTGTTTGTGTTAGGGACTAGGTGTTTAGAATTTTGCTCGGGCAGCGGCCTTGTTTGGACTGCTCTTCTCGACTTTGAACTGTCAAGGTATCTTTAACGTGCGCAATGTGCACACGGGTCCTCAGAGTTTCTCATTTTATTAAAGAAGACTAGGTGCTCGATCCTACCTACCATAGGATCAGGGACAGGAATTCCCCCTCCCCTCCCCTCCCCTCCCTCTCCCCTCCCAAATATTCCAACATGCCTGCACTGACCGGGAATCGAACCCGGTACCTTCGGCATGAGAGGGCAGCACCTTGCCTCTAGGCCACGAGTCCCTTATTAGACCACTAATGAGTTAGACCACTCATTAACGAGCGCGTATAAATGTGGACCCCTTCATTCCAGCGGGCTGATAACCTTCATGTACCCAGCACACATTACACAATAGCGCTGATTTGTTGCGGATCCCGAGATTTCGTTTCTTTTTCGCGTGTGGAAAGAATGTTTTCTATGTAAACGGCAGGTTGAATCGTACGTCACTGCTCGAAGTTTACAAGTAACACAATCAGTGTTAATCTAACCAATGTGCGCGCTGCTCAGTGCAGGTGACAGAAGTTGTAGCGGAGAGACGAGGACGTCCATGTATGTTTTATGATTTCAAGACAGGACTACAATGCTGTCTGTATGGAGATCATGAATTGGTAATGATGTAGCAGGGCCGATTTGAGCCCTCTCATTTGCTAAGAAGAACAAAGTCTCAACTTGAAGCCGGGACAGAATAAGGCGACGAACCATTGCTCCTCCCAAGTAGGTCCACAAACTGCACGCGCATTAATATGGTGGGTACCTAGTGTTTTTGCTTTCAATCATGAAGGGGTGTGTGGCGCGTATTTGTTGCATTGTTGACATCGATGATACGCCTGCAAGTCGACGGACGGATAATGACGAGTTGATTCGTCTTGGTATACTGTGTCTCGGCTTAAAGAATCAAAAGGAGGTCACGATGACTGCGGAGTTTCGTTCCTTGTCTAAAAAAGAATGTAACTATAGAATTGCATGGTGTCCGAAGGTGACCACAGCCTCTTCTCTCATGCCACTGTGATTTTTGCGACCTTACTTTTTGTTCGTTTTATTTCCATTTTCTGAAAAAACCTGGAGATCTTTTTTTTTAATGCACACGTTAACACTTGTTTAAAATGCTCAGTGACACTTATCAAGCTGTTTCACAGTTCCAATTTATTTCCAACTCCTTATCATAATAATTATTACAGCCGCAGACATTTAAAGTGGAATTTCTCAGTTGTGCAAAACCTGGCGTTATTTCACCACTTCAAGGATATTTGACGTTTCATTTCCCGTTTCCGTCCAGCTTTAAGCTGGGTTTTCAAGTGTACGGAAACGGAAAGGGCAATGGAAGCGCCAAAAACTCTGCCAGTAGTGAAATAGAAAGAATACCTTCATAATATGTATGTCACAAATCCCAGACTGGGAGATGTAATAGTTTATGACAGGACGACAATCACGAACAAACAAGTTTAACACTTAACAAAACAATCCATCAGACTCACACATTTATTAAACATAATTATACATATAATAGCGCAATTACATATATTATATTATTGAAATGACTGCCGTACAACGGCCTTATTCTCACACACACGCTCCCTCGGATCCACAATCCGGTAGTTACTCCTAAAGGCACTTCGGCCTCAGCCTCTCCCCTCAGGGTCTTAATAGTACATTAATGATTCACTGGCACCGCAGTCTCTCAATATCACCTTCCTATTGTCCTACACCTTAGCACTCCCCTAGCACCTCCGCAGGGCAATAACACATTAGTATTTCCATAGCCATCAACATGGCAACAACATAGTATCAGTTCACTAGCCTATCAACATGGCAACAACATAGTATCTCATTCACTCTCATATCTACGTCCCTGTCCGTGGCCTGACTGCCACGACTTTATGTGCCTCTACTGTCCTGCCCCGACAGTCTCACTTCTGGCCTATGCACGGCCTCCGGCCCTATGCTGGCCTATCCCCTGTGCTCATCGAGGTGGCTCTGCGGCCCGTCCCCGACACCTACAAGAATAATAGTACATTGGTATAATATCCTACCATTTCTATTCACTCCACCTCTCCTTACAACCCATGAAACGTACACACACTAGTTCACCTTTCACTCACCACACATCTTACGGTAACACACTTCCATCGGAGTACACACTACTCACTCGCGCTACAAATCCATGAACTCACTTTCATCTATCGCTCGTGGCGCACATTGCTATATCCAATATCAAGGACTTCCACATTCCTCACATATACTTATTCACATCATGGTAATAGACGAATATAATATAATACATCAATCATAATAATCAATCAACATTCTACATACCAGTCATAACTGGAAAGACTCTCACTAGTCTTCTCGACTGCTTCCCCTTTATGTCCGCCCGATGGGCTTTTATTCACAGGTCCGATCCCTAGGACCTTCTAACTTGCAGTGATAGTTATACAGCGCTTTCGCCTCCTTCAGACCCCCCACTCATGACATGCACGACTTTCTCACTTGTCTCCGTGCGTTAATTTTACTCTCCTCTCCCCCCGTAATTATTAACTATCGCTCACTCCACTCGTGACATCATCCCCCACCCCAAAAAAATTAATGCAATTAATTTCAAATCGCATCAAGATGACTGTCAACGAGTGAGCCTGAGCAATACCTACATTAAAAAAAAAATGACCTAGCAGCTCCCCTAGTATATAAAATACCGAAATCAGGGGAAAATATGGGGATCAATATGGCCTGAAATATGCATATATGTGTCACATCATGAATAGCTAACTAACCACAATACTTAATACAGAATCAAAAACCATTCAACCTATCAACCATTCTTCATATCATATTTATAATGTCAATATTTTAAAGACGACTTATTCACACAGATCCTGTCAATGTTCCTGTCCTCCGATGTATAAGCTCCTGAAATCTTCCCCTAGGCTCGACTAAGGTAGTCGGCGATATGATTGCTGGTTCCTGGAATTGGTTGAATAACGAAGGTGTACGGCTGTAAAGCCAATGCCCATCTAGACAAGCGTGGGCTGGACGAACGATTCTTCGACAAAAATGTCAGTGGCTTGTGGTCTGTCTGGATACAAAATTCTCGTCCCATGAGATAACGTCCTAGTTTCTGGACGGACCAGACAATGGCAAGACACTCACGCTCTATCACAGAATACTTTCTTTCTCTCTGCAATAACTTCCTACTGACATAACATACAGGATGGAGACATTCGTTCTTCTCCTGTAGAAGACAAGCGCCGACACCAGAGTCCGACGCATCCGTTCTGAGGATAAAATTAGATCGAAAATCGGGTAATATCAGAATGGGTGACGATGATAACGCTGTCACCAAATTATCAAATGCTGTCTGACATTCAGACGTCCACTGGACCTTATCGGGTTGTCCCTTCTTAGTAAGGTCAGTAAGAGAAGATGACAAGGAGGAAAAATTTGGAATGAACTTTCTGTAATAATTTAAAATTCCCACTAAGCTTCTGACTTGTTTCTTTGTTTTAGGGATTTGCAACCCTACTAACTTGTCAATTTTTGTTTCTTCAGGTCTCTGAACACCTCTACCCACAATATGTCCTAAGAATACTATCTCTGGACATGCCAAATCCATCTTTGCGGGTTTAGCAGTTAACCCAAAATGACGTAATCGTTTAAAAATTACTGTTAGTGTCTGAATATGATCAGACCATGTCGACGTATGGCATGCTATATCGTCAAAGAATGACACGACATTAGGTATGTCCTTCAACACCAATCTCATTAATCGTGCAAACGTCGCTGGCGCGTTTACCAACCCAAATGGCATGACCTTAAATTGGAATAATCCAATGGGCGTCTGGAACGCCGTGTATTGTTTAGACTCCTCAGTAAGCGGGATTTCCCAATAACCTTTCGTTAAATCAATCTTGGAAAACCACGTGGACCCGGCTAATGAAGCTATTAATTCCTCCTGGAACGGAATAGGCTCCCTATCGCCTACCGTAATAGTGTTCAATCTTCGAAAATCAATACAGAACCGCACCGATCCATCAAGTTTCTTCACGAGGACGATGGGTGATGAATACGGCGATGTTGATGGTTCTATCACATCTAACTTCAACATTGACTCAACTTCCTTTATGACTCTATCTCTCGAAGAAAAAGGCAACGGATACGGTCTAAGAAATACTGGCTTATCCGAAGTCAACTTTATTTGGTGCTGGATCACCGTAGTGCGACCCGGCAAATCCGTAACAACATCCGGAAATGACGCTAACAGGGTCTCAAGTTCCCTACTCCTTGAACTGGTAAGGTCAGGGTTAATTTTTACGTCCCTGTAACCTTGTGTCGGAGTTAACTCCGGCAATTGAATTTGTAACTCCTCCTGCGCCTCGGTGTCGCTTACGTCACAGTCCAACTGGTCTACGACCCCCGTACAAGCAATAGAGAAGACAGTCTCCTCTGGTCTTGTCTGTGCACACAGATACTGTGGTCTCTCATAAAATCTCTGTAGCATATTAACATGGAAAACCTTACTCGTTCCATCAATGTGGATAGCGTAATCTACCTTTGAAACAACTCGCTCAATAACATAAGGACCTTTCCATGTCATCAATAACTTATTATGGTCCGTAGGTAACAACAACAGAACCTTGTCTCCTGGCTTAAAAATTCTCAGTTTGGAACCTCTATCTTTATAGTCTTTTGCTCTTTTCGAAGCGATACCAGAAGCTTCTTGTGCTATAGTGCGCGCTGAAGATAGTCTTTCTCTTAAATCAACAAGGTACTGAAACCTTTTTAAACGGTTCCGAAACCGTGGGGATCTTTTGACGAGGAGCCTGGGGTGAACGACCCTCATGCGTCGTCTTTTGGCACGCACTGCACGTCTTACAATATAAACGTACATCTCTGTATACTGACGGCCAATAAAAATCTTTCAGAACTCTTTGCTTGGTTCCCGCACTTCCCACATGATCCGCTAATGGAACATCATGGGCCAGACGCAATACTGTAGCAATTAACGACCGTGGCACGACGACCTGCTTTTGAACGGAAGCCACTGTGACGTACATACGGAACAGAATGCCCCCCTGGACAAAAAAGGAGGACGACCCGTTCTTATATCTCCTCGTTTTCTCGGTTCGCGCTTCCCCAAAGCATGGGTTTAATGATGGGTCCTCCCTTTGTAATTTCGCCAAGCGCTCTGGCGTGATATCTAGGTTGACCGCTGGCGTCGCCAAAGGTCTAATCTTATCTTTATCCGCTACCCGTCGACGTGTTTCGACCGCGGCGCAAAAGTCAATACCTTTTGATTGCGACCATGCTTGCACGTTCTCATCTGAAGGGGAACCTACCCGGGATACATTCCCAATGATGAGCTGGGCGCCTGGAAAACAACCAACGACTGCTTCGACTTCCCCGCTAAGGAAAGGTGTATCTATCATTATTTTTGCCATGGGTAATTTCTCAATGGCCCCCGAAAATTGGATGCACGGGACAGTCTCACCTGTAAGCTGTGAATCCCGAATGCAGTCCCTATGCACTCCCACAACGGTAGATCCTGTATCTCGTAAAACCGAGACCGGTTCGTCCCCAACAAACCCCGGATAAACCCTAAGACCACCTCCTGTATGACATGAATTTATGACGGGGATCTTTCTCCCACAAGGTAAAACACCGGAAGATAATAACTTCTCACAACTGGGACACTTAGAATACTGTCCGCCTCCGTTGTTCGATGTAGCACACGCAGCCGCATGGTGAAATTTATTTGGGGAACATGGACTGGAGCTACTGTCCACGTTCGCCGCTATCCTACCTGCCGGGCAGTTCACGCTGATGTGATCTGCTCTTCCGCAGTTCCAACACTTCGCGGCCCTACACTCGCGCGAAAAGTGACCCACGCGTCCGCAAGTCCAACACTCCGCTCCCTGTGCTGCTCTAGGCCTGGGTCCCCGTGACCCCTCGCGACCGGAACTAGAGTCCCTATGCCGTCGGTCATCGGCAAAGGTCACAACTCGCCCCCGGCCATTACCGCGACCTAGCCCTCCTGCTCGGTCAAACTTACCGGATCCATATGCCGGTGATTGGCGATAGCCCCTATGCTGCCCCTGGGCTTGCCCACTATAGGCACCACGCTGACGCGACCTGTCCCTGAGTCCTGCCGGCGACCCCTCGACAACGGCGACGTACCCAGCATCTTGGACGTACGCCCTGGCGACTGGTTTGGACGGATGCGCCGTACGGTATGCCTCCGCCAACTTAGACGCCTCCTGCACCGTCGCGGGTTCGTTCTCTTTCAGGAAAGCCACCAGATCTTTGTGGCACGACGCGTACAGCTGGTCACGGATCATTAGGTCTTTCAGTTTAGCGAAATCCGTGCCCACATGCGCCAAGTCTACCCAGTTCGCGAAATACTCAGTTAGTCTCGCGACGAAGGCAGCAAAGTCCTCCCTGGTATCTGCACGTGCTCGCCTAAACTGCTCCCGGAAATATTCCTCGGTACGCGCAAATCGGCGAAGCAGCAAAGCCTTCAGCTTATCGTAATCTTGCACGTCTTCGCGCTGTAGCTCTTTAAAGTAGGTTAACGCTCGCCCCTGCAATAGAGACGCCAGGTACGTGGCCCATAATTCCTTATTTTCCCCCCATTGCAATTGTGCGTTCAGTTCGAACCTGTAAAGGAAGGCGTCTATGTCGTCCTTCCGGTCGTCGAACGTAGGGAGCTTAATCCTAACGCCACCTTTATTGTGTACCTGCCGCTCAACTGTTTCTGTTGGCGCATTCTTTTTGAGTTCTAATTCCGCGATTCTTACTCGCGCGTCTGTCTCCCGCTCTTGAGCTTCTATCTCCTTTAACTTTAACTCCCTCTCCTGAGCCTGTTTCTCCTGTTGCTGATGCAACTCCTTTAACTTAAACTCCCTTTCCTCTTCCTTATCCTTAGCCTCTCTTTCTTGTTGCTGAGCCTTAGCCTCTCTTTCCTCTTGCTTATCCTTAGCCTCTCTCTCCTGCTCCTGAGCCTTAGCCTCTTTTTCTCGCTCTCTATCCTTAGCACGCTCATCGCGCAAATCCGCCTGCTGTTCTTTGATCCAGCCGCGTAGCTCCTCTCCCTCAAGGCCAAGTTCCTTACCCAACTTCATTAATTGTTGGAGTTCCGCCATTTCACAGATTTATGGTTATGGTATGTATTACCAAAACGGCTAACCTGTCGGTATGATCACTAACAACACGACCAGAGACCTGAGATCACACCAGATATAACCACACCTACTTGTATCCAATACAATTCAGAAATTTACCTTTACAGCACAACTAATTCTATATTCATAAAATGTACTGCACTATTAATAATAAAAAAGAGTAGAAAAGACAAGAATAAGGAAATTCAATAGAAGGACCACAAGTACGTCAAGGACAACGAACCAGACTAGGACAAAGACCTAAAAAAGAGAATATAATGGAAAAAACTGCAACCTAACTACGCCGATTACACTACAAGGTACGAACAAGAACAGAGTCTGAAAAAAAAGAACGTATCTATAGATAGGGAAGAGAGGGACAAGAGAAACGTCTTCCTAAAACAACGAGGAAGATAGAACGCTACAACTAAACAAAAATACAGGTCCCTACAGAACTGTTCACTGTGATGAACGAAGTTCCTAGATTAGCCCACCTCCCGAAGAGGACAAACTACGCTCACCACAGCAAACCCGCGCCACCGCCCGTATAATCAATTACAACGAAAACAGAAAAACAGCAGGAAAAGACAGAAGAAAAGACAGCCCTCAATCCAGGGCACAAAATTTTCACTTAACTTTCACCCTAGATTTCAATTTCTCCCTTTCCTCGGAGCTCTGGCTGCTCGTCTCCTCAGGCTGCACGCACACACTCTGGAAAGTTTAAATACAAATTAATACCTATTCATAGCAATACATGCATCAATATACATTCATTATTATACATAAATCATATCATGAAATGTCCATTCATCCAACGAACAAGACAGCACAATTACCTACTAACTAACTACAACTAAATATTACGAAAATGGACGAGTCACAATGGACGAGCCCCCAATGTCACAACGGACGAGCCCCCAATGTCACAAATCCCAGACTGGGAGATGTAATAGTTTATGACAGGACGACAATCACGAACAAACAAGTTTAACACTTAACAAAACAATCCATCAGACTCACACATTTATTAAACATAATTATACATATAATAGCGCAATTACATATATTATATTATTGAAATGACTGCCGTACAACGGCCTTATTCTCACACACACGCTCCCTCGGATCCACAATCCGGTAGTTACTCCTAAAGGCACTTCGGCCTCAGCCTCTCCCCTCAGGGTCTTAATAGTACATTAATGATTCACTGGCACCGCAGTCTCTCAATATCACCTTCCTATTGTCCTACACCTTAGCACTCCCCTAGCACCTCCGCAGGGCAATAACACATTAGTATTTCCATAGCCATCAACATGGCAACAACATAGTATCAGTTCACTAGCCTATCAACATGGCAACAACATAGTATCTCATTCACTCTCATATCTACGTCCCTGTCCGTGGCCTGACTGCCACGACTTTATGTGCCTCTACTGTCCTGCCCCGACAGTCTCACTTCTGGCCTATGCACGGCCTCCGGCCCTATGCTGGCCTATCCCCTGTGCTCATCGAGGTGGCTCTGCGGCCCGTCCCCGACACCTACAAGAATAATAGTACATTGGTATAATATCCTACCATTTCTATTCACTCCACCTCTCCTTACAACCCATGAAACGTACACACACTAGTTCACCTTTCACTCACCACACATCTTACGGTAACACACTTCCATCGGAGTACACACTACTCACTCGCGCTACAAATCCATGAACTCACTTTCATCTATCGCTCGTGGCGCACATTGCTATATCCAATATCAAGGACTTCCACATTCCTCACATATACTTATTCACATCATGGTAATAGACGAATATAATATAATACATCAATCATAATAATCAATCAACATTCTACATACCAGTCATAACTGGAAAGACTCTCACTAGTCTTCTCGACTGCTTCCCCTTTATGTCCGCCCGATGGGCTTTTATTCACAGGTCCGATCCCTAGGACCTTCTAACTTGCAGTGATAGTTATACAGCGCTTTCGCCTCCTTCAGACCCCCCACTCATGACATGCACGACTTTCTCACTTGTCTCCGTGCGTTAATTTTACTCTCCTCTCCCCCCGTAATTATTAACTATCGCTCACTCCACTCGTGACAATGTACGAAGACGCCGTTGCCGTACACAATGAAACACTCTTTCTCTTTACTACTTGATAGATTTTTGAGGTTTGCGGTTCCGTACACATGGAAACACAGCTTTAGAGGCATTATACCCTGTCATGATCACATTAGGATCATAAATGCCGTGCTAGGTCACGACGTCAGTGAGTTAATTTTTACGATCTTGTTGATTATAACCAGCGCAATTTGTCCTTGAGCTGTTCTCGTGAACAGTTTGTTTTGAAACACCTTTTTTCTGATGGATGGAGAGAAGGAGGGGCGAGACAGAATAAATGTATAGCTAGGAATGACAGAGCAGTTCTCGACCCCGTGATTTTGATTAACATAGATAAGGGGCGAGTAAAGGTAGTTTATTTAGACGCTTAGTTGGCGTTCGGAAATTCGTGCATAAGAGTAGAAAGCACGGGGTTTGAAGATTTTAGTAGTTAATGTTTCGCATTTTAAATTTTGTCTAGACCGTAAAATTGACCTTGATTTTGGCGCAAGGCCATGAAAAGCATAAATTAATATTGCAGGCTGAGCTGAAGCGACTGCACCAATCAAATGTATGAATCTGGACGGAAGGTCGAGACATAGCTTTAGTATTTAAACCCGTGCAGAGCTTAGATAGAGGCCACATGTAGACAATCCATTTACGAGGTGGACGGCGATAGTCCTCAGCCAGATGAGAGACATAAGAGACGCAGTTGAGCAGTCCATATTGTGAGGAGCATGATTTTAAAGCTCCAGGGCCTAAGCTACTTGGTTTGATATGAACCCACAGCGTTTACATCCAGCGCTCTCACTCCCAGTGAGGGCCTAATGGTGAGAGTTCATACTAATTTGTAATGATGAAAGTGAACCGTTCTACTTACTTTTGAAGACAGTTTCAGAGCTACCGCCAGACAACGCATGGTTGTACAAGCATTCTCCATGGCGTGTCTAGAGGAAATGTCCATATCATAACATGTCTCATTGAATTAATAGAATTTAAACTGTTATATCCGTCGCCACGTGCGCGGATTCTATTTGGCATCTAACTCATATGACCTGCAAGTAGTTAGAGTGAATAAGTTAGTCTTTATAGAAAGCTGTAGTTTCATTAGTTAGATTCAGTTGCCTTTGAATTGATATTTATATTTATAATTATATTTGTTACATTAATTCCTGTAATTAAACTGCCCTACAGTTCTGCTAAAAATCAAAGCAATTGATTTATTTAGTTTTTAGAGTGCAAGTATTTTTTTTTGTGTGTTCGTCGATTGTGGGAGCGGACCTCGAAAGAGTGTCAGTCGAATTCTCCCCATCTAACCCACATCGCGACATACCCTACACGTGGAAGACAGTACTATGCGTTCGACGATTCTGAACCACACCTGATGTTTCCTACACACACTTTCTCGCTCCCTCTCTCTGTGTGTCTCTCTTGTCCTCTCTCCCCATTGCCTCTCTCTCTCTCTCTCTCTCTCTCTCTCTCTCTATCTCTCTCTCTCTCTCTCTCTCTCTCTCTCTCTCTCTCTCTCTATCTATCTATCTCTCCATCTCAGAGCTTTTAGTCCATTCCTACTTTTGTCATATACTACAGTAACCCGATTTTTTACTTGCTCATGAGGTACACTCTGAGAACCTTGAGGGAGTAAATATTGAGATATTGTGACACCTCCTCCCCCCTTCTCCCAGCCTACATGCCCACCCTCACCTCATCCCATCCTAGGCCGCTCACCCCCATAAAATATGTATGATCGTTTACACACATGCTTTTCACACCATCTCCCTCTTTTTAGAAATATATGGTGGTCAAGACCAGAACTAAGCATTAAGGAGGCCCTATACCCTACACGTATGTGAATGTTGGATCATGAACATAGAAATAGAGAGGAATTTAGAAGCAGCAGAGATGTGGTTTATTAGAAGAACATTGAGAATATCATGGATGGAGAAAAAATCAAATGAGTCAGTCTTGAGAGACTCTAATCTGAAAAGATCATTAATCATAACAATAAAACAGAGGCCACTGAAATTTCTAGGTCACATCTGACTCCTCAGGAGCCTCGAACATCTAGCAGTCACAGGGAAGATTGAAGGCAGGAAAAGCAGGGGTAGACAGAGAAAAACTTTCGCTGAAGGTCTTAATTAATGGACGACAAAAAAATAAACGTCACAACAACAACTCCTTCTTGAGGTTGGCTGATGACAGATCCGAGTGGAGAGCCATGATCTCCAATGTCTGTTCCAATCAGGGCAACTAATGATGATACCCTACACGTGGAGGACAATACTATGCACTCGACGGTTCTGATCCACACCCAATGTTTTCTTACACGCATTCTCAACCAAGAAAAGATGCGAGGCATTGTGTACATAATCTGTATCTTGGACATGTGCTTTCTTCTTTAATGATGTTTAAACTTCACTGGGTGAGAAACCTGGAGAAACAGTGACAGAGATCGATGACTTTGTGTTTGTCTAAGGCACAACAGAAATGACTGCTAGATAGGGAACTGTATGCTTAGTCAGATAGCTCTGTAGTATTGATAATTGTTTTTCTGTCATGATGTTTCATGATGTAAGCTGTTATCTGGTTTGGTGTAAACTGTTATGCGGTAATGGTGTTTTATGGTGTAAGCTGTTATCTATTCTGGTGTAAGCTGTTATCTGGTTTGGTGTAATCTGTTAAACGAGCATGATGTTCTAGAGTGTAAGTTGTTATCTGTTCTGATGTAGGCTGCTGTTATTTGGACATAGTATTTTACGATGTAAGCTGTTATCAGGTCATATGCTTTTATGACATAAACTGTTGTCTGGTCTAGTCAAATATTGGCAGATGCAAACTGTTATGTGGGCATAGTATTCTCTGGCTTAAGCTGTTATCGTGTCATAATGTTCATGATTTAAGTTGTAATCTTATCAGGTGTAAGCTGTATGGGGGCATGGTGTTCTATAATGCAGGCTGTTAATTGGTCATGTTTTTTGGTGTAAGCTGTTATCTGTTCTGGTGTAAACTGTTACCTGGTTTATCTGTTTTAAGATGTAAGCTGTTTATGGTCATAATATTTTTTTTTATGATGTAAGCTGTTATCTGGTCTAATGCAACATGTTATGTAGGCATGGTGTTCTGTGGCGTAGGCTGTTTTCTGGTCGTAATGTTTTATGATGTAAGCTGTTATCTGGTCTAATGCAACATGTTATGTAGGCATGGTGTTCTGTGGCGTAGGCTGTTTTCTGGTCATAATGTTTTATGATGTAAGCTATCTGGTCTAATGCAACATGTTATGTAGGCATGGTGTTCTGTGGCGTAGGCTGTTTTCTGGTCGTAATGTTTTATGATGTAAGCCGCTATCTGGTCTAGTGTCAGCTGTTATCCAGGTCATGCCGTTTTGTGATGTAAGCGAAATGCAAGCGGTCTTGGATTAACT
>OZ007581.1:41505474-41532974 GCA_963931925.1 Onchidella celtica | reverse complement strand
CGACGACGACAAAATTATTAACAAAGAATGGTGTTACAAGTACGTACGTCCCCCAAGTTTTTTGCCCGTGAAGTACGTATTTTAAAGCCTTTTGTGACGCTAGAGCTGGAGAGCTTCTCCGGAAATACTCCTAACAACAGCCTTAATTAATTATGATTAATTATTCTTTCAGATTTTCTTTTTGTTTTCCTGGTTTTTTGTCTTTTGTTGCTGTTGTTGTTTTGGGTTTTTTTTTGGGGGGGGGGGTTGAAAGGGTAAGGGGGGGGGGGCAAGGGTTAGAGATTCGATAAGATTTGGGTTGAGGATAAGGACAGGGTTAGGGATAGTACACATACGTACGCGCCCTTAGCGCAAAATGCTTTAAAGAGAGAGAGAGAGAGAGACAGATAGACAGACACAACGGGAGAGACAGAGAAAGAGAGACAGACACACCTAGACAGGCGCATCGGGAGAGAGAAACAGAGAAAGAAAGACAGAAAGACAATCACAGCGAGGGAGACCTAGGACAGACAGACAGACAGACAGATGCAGCGAGAGAGACCAACAGACAGACACAGCGAGAGAGACAAACAGACAGACACAGTGAGAGAGACAGAGAAAGAGAGACAGACAGACAGACACAGGGAGAGAGACAGAGAAAGAGAGACAGACAGACAGACAGACAGACAGACACAGTGAGAGAGACAGAGAAAGAGAGACAGACAGACAGACAGACACAGTGAGAGAGACAGAGAAAGAGAGACAGACAGACAGACAGACATGGTGAGAGAAACAGACAGACACAGGGAGAGAGACAGAGAAAGAGAGAGGGGGCGATAGAGAGAGAGATAGAGGGAGAGACAGAGAGAGAGAGAGAGGGAGAGAGAGAGAAAAGAAAAAACAGGAATGTGGAAATGTCGTTTACAGTTACAGATAAAATAGCATGAGAAAGATGAGCGCACGAAATAGAATTTTATCAGTTCACAAACGTCATCTCAATGTAGCGATGTTTGTTCCCCTAGAGACGTCTTGCGCATGTGCGTCAAGTTCCGGAACTCCATGGTCTCATGGGAAATGAGTCTCACATTGTAGTCTTGTTGGTGTCCAGATATTACATTGTCAATTTCTTTCCCGGTTTTACTTTTTTGGCACATTTTTAAAATCATTTTTTTCTCTCGTTATATGCCATTTGGTCTCATCTCAGTCATGTCATTTGTTCATTTTTTTTCGCTCAGTCACTGCTTTCCGTTTTACGTGCTGAGTTCCTGCTCTTTCTCTCTCTCTCGTTTTCTTTCTTTCTCTTTCTATCTCTCTCTTTTTGTCTCTCTCTCCCTTTTATTCACTTTATCTGTCTTGTTCTCTATGTCTCTCGCCCCCTGCGCCCTCTTTCTGTCTGTCTGTCTGTCTGTCTGTCTGTCTCTCTCAATTTTAAGTACTTTTTTCTTTTATACTTAGGCATTTTAAAGTATGTATGATTATTACTTTCGTTTTATATACCACATTACTTTTTACATAACATTTCTGTATATTTTTCCTTAGTTTTCTTTCTACTTTTCATCCCTTTTCGACTTTTCCTTTTCTTCGTCCATTGTTTTCGTTGCCCTTTACCCGAGTGCCAACTATGCGATTTTTTTTCTTTGGAACTTCCCCTTAATACCAACCTTCCCACTCTCCCATCCTGACTTCCTTACTGTGTTTAGGTCTTTATCTTAGAACTAGCTGAGGTCCCCGGCCCTGCCCGGGATAAATCGGTTTGAATATTGGTTTCAGTTCTGGGTGGTTATTATGGACCTGCTTCATCTTGCCTGTTACTATTTGTTTATTTTATTTTTGTTTGTTTGTTTTTAAATACGTCTTACTGCTCTGCCTTTGTGAGTTGTCACACTGCGCATCCCGTACAACAGCATGATTTGCGCACGGGTTAGTGTGTTTGATAGTGAACACATCGCATGAAGTGATAACGAAACCTTAAAATGGCGAACCATGACTCGAAATAGATCTAAATCATGGCGAAACAATACATTTCCAATAAACAAAACTACACCGATTTGAGACTTCTATTAAAAACTGTGCACCCTTACATCCATTCTGATGCACCGTATAAAATTTGAAGTCTGAGTGTTGAGTGGTTCAGAAGCCTTTTGCAACGAAAAATCTCAAGTCCACAAATTTGTAGAGTATAGAAGTTCTCTGCCCTTGGCATTTACATCTCACTTTTTCTTGTTTTTTATTTTCTTCTTCTTGTTTCTGTGTGTTTTTGTGGTCGGGAAAAGTTTTTTTTGTTTTGTTTAGAATTTTGCCCGGGCAGAGGCCTTGTTCGGCCTGCTCTTCTCGACTTTCAACTGCCAAGGTGTCTTTAACGTGCGCAACATGGACACGGGGCCCTCCGAGTTTTCCCCCCTTATCCGAGAAGACTAGGTGCTCCATCCTACCTACCACAGGATCAGGGACAAGAATTTTTCTCCCCACAAAAAAATCCCAACAAGCCACCGGCCAAGGATCGAACCCGGTACATTCGGTATGATAGGCGAGCACCTTGCCTCTAGACCAGCTTGTCCGCTGACATCCCCACTCTGTAATTTATTGTTTACCTATAGACCCTTTTCACTTCCGCGTTACTGTTGTTTGCGGGGAACCGCAGGGCTTCGCAAAGCACCGTGTAGGGCAAAAACCTCCACTTGCCTTAGTGATGGCATCTGAATATGTGCGCAGACCAAGCAAAGATGCATTTTTATGCCAGAACCAGCACGTAACGGGTTTGACAGTTGGGTGCCCAACAAGAGGATGGCATCGTTCGACTGTTGTCCACCACTTTCCGCCTTACAAGTGGGGCACGCCGCCATTTTGTTTGCAAATCACGTGATATGGAGGAAAAGGGTCTATCTCAGATACTATCATGAAATCTCATAGGTACGAAGAGTAGCGACAAATTTTACAGCAAAGAATAGAAATCTGCTTTGTTTGAAAATCTTGCAGTAAGTATACTTTTAGTTATACTGGGTAACACAAAAGTCTGGATCCATAGCAGAAAGTACGTTGAAAAGTTTTTCCGACAGTAAATTCTTAAATCAACGATCTTGGACTTAACGATACATGAGAACTAGTTCTAAACGATTTGCTGTTGATAGTTTCGAATCTGTCTTGGGTCTGAAATGAAAAGACAAAAATAAATTTTCTTGTAAGGGAAAATTCTTATGGATTTAGACTTTTAGATATGCTGTATAGAAACATTTGAAACATTGCACTCTTCCTGAGCCAATAGAATAAATAAGTAAATAAATGAATAAATATATACATAGCAAATAAATAAGTAAATAAATACGTGTACATAAAAGATAAATAAACAAATAAATAAATTTTATATAAATACATCAATGATTCAATAAATAAATAAGATAAAATTCCCATAAGAAGTTTATTGAATAATTTGCAAAAAAAGTTGACATTTGCCATTGTGGGAACACATGTGTACGGTCTCAAGATAGAGACAAAGATATAATATTTCACTTCTCCCACGTGTAAAAACGAAAAAAAAATTGAAAAACTAAAAACAAAAAGATAAAGAAAATCTTTTATCAGTTTCTTCTCCATTTCTTGCCCTTATCGTTAAAACTTGATCTCACCCCTCATAAAAGTCTGGCCAGCGAGACACGTAATGGCTCGCCAACTGACTTTCATCATTTTGTGCATACGAGCGTTCCCAAGACGTGTTTGCCACCTCTTGCCTTCCTGCTCTTTTGGCCCTCTTTGATATCTGGGCAATCAAATGACGCATAGCTCGACGTAAAAAATGCATGATCAAATGCAGAGAAAGAATGACGGAAGAAATAAAACAGCCAATAACAAATATGTGATTATGCTAATTTTCAACGTGCTATCTGATTCTAGTTTAAACAAAGGCATTTGGAAGAACAGAAAAGAAAGTAAAAAAAAAAAAAAAAATTACAGCCAACTGTCAGTCTGATTGTATTTTAAACAAAGGATTTTACTTTGATGAGGAAAACAAATGAAATTTTAGTTCACGCCCCTGAAGGGGTGTCATTCATAAAGTACGTAAGTACGATTTTGGCAAAATTTATTTCCCCGCCACCCTAGTTTGGTTTCTTACACTTGGCTTCAACCTCCCCTTCCCCTCCCGTACAAACACACACACACACACACACACACACACACACACACTCACGCTACCATCAGCATACGACCATTAACTGACTTTTTAAGACGACCACAGCTCTCATAATACCCATGCTGAAAGTCAAGGATCAATATTCAGGCTGTGAGAATACATTGTGAGATAGAGCAAAAAGTGCCAAATTATTTGAAATTTGAAAACAAACATTTTGCCTGTGCGTGGTTTTTACGCACCATTTGAACTCAGTGCTTTTTCGTATGAACCGCTGAGAGCGGCTTATGGGAGTGAATCAGTTAAAGAGTTGGCTGTCTATTATAAAGCCGCGATAATCTGACACTTTAAATTTTATTTTGCACCCGACAATTTGACTGTCTCATTAGAAACATAGCCCATGTATTTGATGTTTCACGCAGATCCTACGTCTTATTTTGTTGCAAAAAAAAATAAAAAAATAAATAAAACTAAACTGTTTTAAATTCATTACTTTCACTTAAAAGCGTATGTATATTTTACAAAATCTGTCAATCCATTTGCGTGCACTGTTCATACACTGGGTATACATAAGTGTATACCCACCTCCATGGCGAAGTGCCAGGTATAATTAATGCCAAGGGCAGCGAACCTCCTAAAATACAGACCTAAACACCCAAGCCCAAGTACTTTAACTCTTTGTGTGGCATGAATTTTTCCATGGTTGCCGATGCAGTAAGAAAATAGTGGGGAAGATGAATGACGAGTAACTACAGCGACATTTGTTAATAGAAAGTCCACTTTCTTTCTTTCCATAACAAAATAGCCTAGCATTCTTGTGCACCGATATATCGGTGATTGGCACAAACGTTACCTGTGGAAGAACCGATATATCGGTGATTGGCACAAATGTGACCTGTGGAAGAACCGATATATTGGTGATTGGCACAAATGTGACCTGTGGAAGAACCGATATATCGGTGATTGGCACAAATGTGACCTGTGGAAGAACCGATATATTGGTGATTGGCATAAATGTGACCTGTGGAAGAACCGATATATCGGTGATTGGCACAAATGTGACCTGTGGAAGAACCGATATATTGGTGATTGGCACATAAACAGTTAAGGAGGGCCTTTAACGGCAGAAGTTTGCAATATGACAACTCATACGTAACCTTCCTCTGTAGTCCATTCTAATTCCCCCCCCTGCCCTCATGAACCACTCACTCTTAACCCATGCCACCTGCCCCTACCCCCATTAACCCAGGGGTCAAAGCCGTGGCGTCCACCGGCCGCTTAACAACTTTTTAAAAAGATTTCCCTAGGGGGGACGTGAGTCAAAGTCCATTTGACGATGTATGCCAGTATCACTTTTTCAAGAATTGCATCTCAAAATGTGAAACACCAATAAATTCTGTGTCAGGAAGTCGTAAAAACCTCTACTCATACGTTCCCTCTGAGTGAACGACTTTTAAGAGCGAGGGGTGGGAGTGGGAGTAGGAGTGGGAAGTGGCGGGAGGAGGATGCATCGTCGTGCGTGTGAAAAATAAAAAAAACAAAAAAATCAAAGGAACAACGGAAAGTAGGGCAACTGCCCCCCTGCCCCTCCCCCCCCCCCCTCTCTCTCTCTCTCTTTCTCTGGCGTATTTTTTTTTTTTTTTTTACGAGTGCAAGCATGCACGTGTGGTGAAATTAGGTCAAATGAAATTGCCATAGAGCCAGAGTTATTGCTCTTGTTAGCGGTAAGGGTGGTTGGAGACGGAGGATGGTGGGGGAGGATGAAAATCAAAGGAGGTTGGGGGGGGGTGGGGAGTGGTTAGTTGTCTGTACACGATGTCGTACTACATAGTAGTTATATTAATGGCACGTGGCTTTTCGCCAAGCAGCGCGGGCAATAACAAACATTTTAAAAAAACATACAGTAAATTCTAAAAGAAAAAAACATTAAACGAAACAAAACAAAATATAACCCACAACTACAGTAGGACGTTGACACCTTTGCACAGCCGCTAAATTACAGTAAAAGATGGACGAGTTCACGCAAATACGTTAAGTTTAAAGTCTGATTTCTGTATACTCCTTTCACGTTTTCCTGGGCTAATTCGAACAGGACAATTACGTTAATTAACGGACCGTTTATGAATGCGAGCACATGGCCACGAAGGATCTTTAATAATTTAAAAAGAAAAAAAAACTGAAAAACTTAAGAAAAAAATTTTGAAAGAATTTACTAAATCGAATAAGTCTATAGTAACAGGCTATTTAGCTGTGGCTGGTCCTACCAAAGCAAGATCTGTAAGTAGGATTTTGAGAAATACAGTTGTTTGGGGTTTTTGTTTTTTTCGCGGGGTGGGGTGGAAGGGGGGGGGGGGGGCTCTGCATGAAACTTTGCACGAAGCTCTATTATTTTTGTTTCGCATACATCACCCAAAATTGTGACGTCGATTGTTAGACGCCCCCGTTC
Organism: Onchidella celtica; assembly: GCA_963931925.1. Taxonomy (NCBI): domain Eukaryota; kingdom Metazoa; phylum Mollusca; class Gastropoda; order Systellommatophora; family Onchidiidae; genus Onchidella; species Onchidella celtica. Next base: position 41,526,426 of record OZ007581.1, on the reverse strand, counting down.
CTTTCCCCCAGCACACGGCAGCTGCGCATGTACACTTGCCAAGATTGTGTTGTTGGTTTTTTGTTGGAACGGCTCCTGAGCATGATCACTCGCTTAGATCAGCTGTAATGGAAAAAGAAGTACTGAAATTCTAAGAGAATGAAACCCTGTAGTTTTTTAACTTCTTACCCAAGACGAAATAAAATTCAGAATTAAGCACAGATTTTGAGGCGCCATTTGAAACAAATCAGTTCCAACCCTAGAACTTTCAAGTTTCTTCTTTTTTTTTTTTTTGAATTTGTATAATCGCCACTGTTCTACCCTAATGGCATAAGCCATTTTTGACAGTTTTGAAAAATTGAGAAAAAGCTGTATCTTTTCCTGCCATTTGGTGACTTATGCCATTATGTTTCCATTGAATTATCACATTTTCATATTTGAGAATTTTTTTATTCTATAATATTATCCGATAGCCTCCATGCTCAGGAATGCAATGAACTGCCAGTTGCCTTATGACATAAGTCTGACACATGCCATTACCAAAGATCAGTCACGACAGGAGACTACACAACGGGTCCGTTTTACATCGCTCAAGACAAATTCTGTGGCTGCTGTGAGAAGAGTCAGTTTGCTGGCATGCGTCATTCTTTTGGAACAGTGGTCCCCTTTCTGTTACCCGTGGTGAGTGATTGAAGAAGTTGTCACCAGTCTTGGGTATAACAAATGTGGGAAGCTGGAGACGGTACCGCCCTCACCGATTGGCTCGGGTGATGTGATGAATGCGAAAACGTTCTCATTTCATAAATCCCATTTCTGGTTTTGGAACACACAAAAAAGGAGGGGGAGGGGGGGGGGGCTATCATATGGTCGATTTGGGCTATTTTTACCGCCCCCCCCCTCCCATGTAGGCTTTTCCTACGGTGCGGGACAAACCACCACCCCCCCCCCTCCGAGCGTATTACAATGCACTTTGTGGGTGTCCCCTTGAAAGTAGGTAGAAGAAGTAAGAGGTTGGCAAGGGGTAAAATGAGTGAATGGGTATTAGTATTAAACATTTATTTATTTGTGTGGTGTTACTCAGGAATGACGGAGGGATGAGGAAGAAAAAGGTGGGGGGAATAAAGGGTGACGGGAACAAAAAGTCAGGAATAAAAGGACTAGCAGGGGGGGGGGGGTATAGACTGAAACAATCGGTCAGAAAACGAAGTGAAGGGTGGAGAACAGAAAGATGGAAAGATATAGAGAAAAGACAAGAAAAAAGTAAGAAAAGAAGAAGGGAAAGAAAGAGAGAAAGAAAAAAGATGTGAAGAGAGAAAGAAAGATAAAGAAAAAAGGAAAGAAAGATTAAAAGAAGGAAACAAAGAAAAGGAAAGCAAAGACAGAACGAAAGAAGAAAGGAAGGAAAGAAAGAAAACAAGAAAGAAAGAAAAGAAAAAGAAAGAAAGAAAGAAAAGAAAAATAAAGAAAGAAAGAAAAGAAAAGTTAAGAAAGAAAAAAGAAAAGGAAAAAAAAAAAAGTGAAGTAAGAAAGAAAAGAAAAGTAATGAAAGAAAAAAGAAAAGAAAAGAAAAGAAAGAAAAAAAAAGTAAAGAAAGAAAGAAAAGAAAAGTAAAGAAAGAAAAAAGAAAAGAAAAGAAAGAAAAGAAAAGTAAAGAAAGAAAAAAGAAAAGAAAAGAAAGAAAAGTAAAGAAAGAAAGGAAAGAAAAGTAAAGAAAGAAAGAAAAGAAAAGAAAAGAAAGAAAGAAAATCATGACAGTTGTGTGACAAACAAAATGCAGCGTCCAGATAATCACTAAGTCTTGCTCTTTCTGGATCAAAGTTTGCCGTCCTGTGCTCTGAACATTATTTGTGTTTTGAATTTGATGTTCGCGTTCTGTTTGGTTGTTCAAGTTTAACAAAACAAAAGAAAATACAACAAAAAAGATAAATAAATTCAAGGAAAGAAAAGACAAGGCAGACCACCTTCCCACCCTCCCCCGGTTGGTCAAGAGAACAAAGTGCTCGCCTCTCATGTCAAAGGTACTGGGTTCAATCCCCGGGCAGTGCAGGCATGTTGGAATTTTGGGGGGGGGGGTGGGTGGGTTGGGGGAGGGGGGGGGAATTCCTGTCCCTGATCCTATGGTAGGTAGGATCTGGCACCTAGTCTTCTCGGATAAGGACAAAAAACTCGGAGGGCACACGTGCACGTTGCGCACGTTAAAGATACCTTGGTAGTTGAAAGTCGAGAAGAGCAGGCCGAACAAGGCCGCTGCCCCGGCAAAATTCTAAAAACAAAAACAACAACTAATCCTTACGACAAAAAACACACAGAAACAAGAAGAAGAAAGATGCAAACAAGAAACGCGAGGTGTAAATTCCAAGGGCAGCGAAGCTCCTCAAATACAGACCTAAAACCGTCGCTATCTATTTTTAAAATCTTTCTCAAACAGAGAAGAAGACAAAACAACAAAATGACAGAGTATGATAGAGAGAATAGGAAAAGTTGGGGGGGGGGGGTGAGGGAGGGAGATTGGACCAGGAAAAAAAGGCGATCAAAGAGACCCGACACTGTTTCAGATAGACCGTTTTAACTGCCAAGTCCCGAGAACAGAGTCGTTCCACGTGATTTAAACAAGTGAGGGCACAGGGGGCAAGTGCCGACATAACGTGAAATTATCCCCGCATTTGCAGGACGACTTAACGTGGAATTATCCCTGTAGTTGTTCTAGTAGGGGGGAAGTTTTTTCCTCTCCCCTCTCGTGATTATAGTGGTAGGGGAATGTTTTATGGTTGCATTTGTGGTTGGCCAAGCGTGATAGTTTGTGTGTGCGAGAATGTTGTGAGTGTGTGTGTTTACGAGAGTGCCGTTTCTAACAGTGTGGTAGTATCTGTGAGTGCTTAGCACTTTCCTCCTTCGTCCATGCTGTGTCCTGTTCTTCACCCTGACAATGCCACCCACCCAACATTGTTCATATCCCCCACTCCACATCCCCTGCTCCCGGAGGGAAAAATCTGGTTTCAAGTGAAAGAATCGAAGGTTCAGAGAGTGAGAAAGACAGAAAGTAATGAAACAAACAAAAACAAACCTCCAACATAAAAAAAAAAAATGAGGAAATTTGACATGTATGTGTGAAAGCAGGAAAGAGACAGACAGACCGACCCAGAAAGAAAAAGAATGAAAGAGACTGAGAGAGTGAAAGAGACAGAGAGAGGCAGAGAGAGAGACAGACAGAAATGGAGTGAAATAGAGTGACAGAGAGTGAGAGAGAGAGAGAGAGAGACACGCAGAGTGATAGAGAGAAGTAGAGTGAAACAGAGTGAGAGAGACAGAGAAAAGAGAGAGAGAGAGGCAGACAGAAATGCAGAGAGAGAGAGAGAGAGAGAGAGACAGGCAGAGAGTGAGAGAGAGAGAGAGATAGAGAAGGAGAGAGAGAGTGGGGGAAGCAGAGAGTGAGACAAACACAGACAGACAGACAGAGAACTGGCAGCAACAATCGACGAGAAGAGTCAAAAGCTGTGACCAGAATAAAAACAACCGACGAACAGACAATCAACTGCAACACTGCCGATAGTGCGGGGAGAGGTCTTATGTAACTGCAGTGACAAAAACAATTGTCACCAAGGAAGACAAGTATGTACATAAATGTTTTGTAAACCTTTAGATAAATCAAACCCCTCCCTACCCGGTTGAGTATTAACCATAATCCAGGTTGATCCAAGTTCCAATCCATCCACACAAGAGCGGCCGTTTCTTCCGTAGCGGAAGATCAAATTATTGCTCAAGTAGAGAACGTGTTTCGCTTATAAAGTGACCAGAATAGCGGCAATTTTGCCAGGACTGTTCTCTTTTCTTTTTTAAGCGTCTATTTTTTAATTCTCCATTTATCTATTTTTGTTTTATTCCTTTATTTATCTTTTCAATTTTTTGTCTATTTCTTTCTTTCTTACTTTCTTTATTCATTCATTCATTCATTCATTCATTTTTTGCTGTTGGTGATTTTTTTTTATTTTGATGTCGCTGTTGTTATTCTCTTTTAAACGCAATTATTCTTTGCATTTTAAACTCTTCTGTATTTGTCAATGTTAACGTAATGTCAACTTTTACTTTTGTCGTGGCTGTCACTTTTGTTAAGCAGTTCACTCTCTCTCTCTCTCTCTCTCTCTCTCTCTCTCCCTCTCTCCCTCCCTCTGCCTCTCTCTCTCTCTCTCTCTCTCTAGAGCACTAGCACAGGTCCGAGTTGCATCGGTTTTTTACCCAGACGTTGAACTTTCTTTCACTCAACTAGCGAGAGAAGGCTTTGTTTTTCAGTCTTACTTGTGGCTTAGGGTAGCCACACAAAGGCCACCGAATTCGGTCACCGAGCCACTAGGCGCTTTAGGTGAGAAGAATTGCACTATATAATTTCAACAACTGCACACAGAGCCCACCTAGATTCGGTCCGTTTATGTAGTGCAATTCTTCTCAACTAAAGCGCCTGGTGGTTCGGTGACCGAATTCGGTGGCCTTCGTGTGGCTACCCTTTAAGTCCCCATTTAACTTCGCCCCAGCCAATACTTCGGCAACAGACTTCGTCAAGAAAAGAAAAGTAAAAACAAAAACAGAAAAAAATAGGAAAATAGAAAATAGGTCAAAATAAAAGGAAAGAACAGAGAAGAACAATGCAGCACAAAAAGAGTGTGCGACCAGTGGTAGGAAATTGACGAATTAAGCTAATTATAAAAACAACAGAAAGACTCTCGGGTCACAGCAAGGGTTAAAGCAAAATAAAAAATTGTCCCAGCCAGCATCCCCACGTCAACCCAACGTAAATTTGTATAGGATTTCGCACGAATGGTGAAATTATCGTAGGCGCGGAATCCCTACATCAAATCGACGTCGGCACGAAGTTTTAATCAACGGACCTATGTAGGAATGATGTCGTACCTATGTGCAAACTTGTCGTCAATCCTACGTGATGGGTTACCATAGAGTTGCTGGCTAGGGTAGGCCACAAGATTGTTGTTACTTGTACGTACGTCCCCCTAGTCTGTTGCGCAAGGGGCACGTACTTTAAACCCCTTTGTGACTCCAGAGCAAGAGAGCTCCTTCCGAAATGCTCCTAACAACAGCCTTCATTAATTATTCTTTCAGATTTTCTTTTTTTTTCCTCCTGTTTTTTGTTTGAAAGGGTAAGGGACAGGCTTAGAGATTCGATAAGATTTAGGGTTGAGGATAAGGACGGGATTAGGGATAGATACACAATAATATACATAGTCGCTCATAGCGCAAAACGCTTGGGGTACGTACGTACAAGCAACAACAGCCAGTCCACACAGCCTACTCAAACTTGACATCACTCAGTGCCCCAAGGGCTTTAGTAAAGAAACAATCTTAGACAGTGAATTATTTATTTCCCAGCTGAGGTCCCCGGCCCTGGTCGGGATAAATCGGTTTGAATATTGGTTTCAGTTCTGGGTGGTTATTATGGACCTGCTTCATCTGGCCTGTTACTATTTGTTTATTTTATTTTTGTTTGTTTGTTTTTAAATGTGATCTTGAAAACCCAGATGATACGATAAAAACAACGGATCATTGCATACAAGAAGTTAAGAAATGGATGGATGATAATAAACTAAAACTAAATGATGAGAAAACAGAAGTTATGCTCATAACGAATCCAAAACAAAAAATCAATCCACCAGATCTCAATGTAAATGGCCATCTTATTAAAATGACAAGTAAAGTAAAAGATCTGGGCACAATCTTAGATGCAGAGATGTCAATGTCACCATTTATTAGTCAGCTGTGTAAGAATCTTAATTTCCAGTTACGGAAAATCAGCAGTATGCGGCACTGCCTAACTACTGAAGTAACAAAACAGCTTGTAACATCGCTGTTTCTCTCTAGGCTGGACTATTGTAACATACTGCTAAGTGGTCTTCCAAAAGTAAAATCAATAAACTTCAGTTAATCCAAAATAATGCTGCAAGACTAATAACAAGAAGAAAAAGGATACATCACATAACACCAATATTTAAGGAGCTCCACTGGCTACCTATTGAGCAGCGAATAAAATATAAATTGGCTTTATTTTGTTATAAATGTGTCAACAACATGTCGCCAGAGTATATTTCAGAACTTATAGAACTACATCGCCCTGCAAGAGCATTAAGATCATCTTCTGACAACCTTAGACTAAACCGTAGTGAACCTAAAAAGTTTTGGTGAAAGGGCTTTCAGCCATGTTGGGCCCAGGGTGTGGAATGAGATTCCTTTAGATGTCCGCAGTTCGCAAGTATTGTCACAGTTTAAAAGGATATTAAAATGTCATTTGTATGAGAGTTTCTAGTCTATGTAAAAGCTATCTATTATTATTATTATTATGTGTGTATCAATGTGGGTTGTGTGTGTGAGTTTACCCATGTATTTTTTGACATGTTTCTGTAAAGCGCATAGAGCATTTTTGTAATGGATATGCGCTATATAAATGCCATCCATTATTATTATTATTATTAAATAAGTCTTACTGCTCTGCCTTTCTGAGTTGACACACTGCGCATCCCGTACAACAGCATGATTTTCGCACGGGTTAGTGTGTTTGATAGTGAACACATCGCAGGAAATGATAACGAAACCTTAAAATGGCCAACCTTGACTCGAAATAGATCTAAATCATGGCGAAACAATAAATTTCCAATAAACAAAACTACACCGATTTGAGACTTCTATTAAAAACTGTGCAGCCTTACATCCATTCTGATGCACCATATAAAATTTGAAGTCTGAGTGTTGAGTGGTTCAGAAGCCTTTTGCAGCGAAAAATCTCAAGTCCACAAATATATATATAGTATAGATACCACAACACCTCTCGCCAGTGGTGGATCTACATTTTTGGGACCCTGAAGCTGTGAACTGTTACGGAGCCCCTTTCGCAAACCAGCAACAATAGGGCAATATCCAAAATTCACTCATTAAAAAAAGTTTCTTCGGGATTAGGAGCCCTGAAGCTTAAACTTCATTAGTTTCATTGCAGATCCAACTCTCGTCTTAGTAGTTGGAAGTCTAGAAGAGCAGCCCTAACAAGGCCGCTGCCCGGGCAAATAAAAAAAGCAACACAGAAACAATAGCAAGAAAAATAAAAAACAGGAAAAGTGAAGTGTAAATGCCAAGAGCAGCGACCTAAGAACCGCCACTGCCTCTCGCAAACCTCGCAAACCTCGCAAACCTCGCATTCAGAAAACAGTTACAAATCTCACCATCCTCACAGCTGGAGCCTTCAACCCGGAAATGCTTGCGGTTTCCCCCATGTCAACTGCGTAACTTTTTGCCTCACGCCCAAACAATATGGGGATGCGGAAATCAAATTGTAAATTATTTAGTGAATTTTTTTTTTTTATTCTGTCATTGTCTCCAGGCTAAGTTTGTAACAGCTCACGGTGAGAGTCCAAAAGTCGGTTTTAAAAATTATTTGTGGTTATTTGTGCAATGGAGCCAAAATACGATGGTTTTTTTATTTGTTTATTTATTTATTTATTTATTTATTCATTTATTATCTATTTATATACGTTTCCTTACTTACTTACTTATCTATTTCTTTCTTTCTTTTTGTCCCTTGATCTATTTATTTTATATATCTATCTTTTTTATTTGTATTTGTACTTGTATTTGTATAACTCTTTAATCCCATTAGGGAAATTTGCCTTTGTGCCATTGCAGCCCAGTTACAACTGGAGCAGGCACGTCATCGCCACAGTGCAGCGCCGGTCGGCAGGGGTTTTTTTGCGGGGGGGAGGGGGAGAGATGAGGGAGTGAGGGGGAGAGAATGGTAGGGATGAATTTTATTTAATTTTGCGGCCTGTTCGGCCTGCTCTTTACGATTTCCAACTGCCAAGGTATCTTTAACATGCGCAACGTGCACAGGGGCCCTCCGAATTTTTCGTCCTTATCCGAGAAGACTAGGTACTCGATCCTACCCCCCCCCCCCCATAGGATCAGGGGCACGAAAATATGATAAAAATCCAAAACTTCCAACATGCCTGCACCGGCCGGGTTTTGAACCCGGGACCCTTGGCATGAGAGGCGAGCACCTTGCCTCTAGACCACCTTGTCCCCTTGTATTTATTTATTAACAATTTAGCTATATATATAGTGTGTGTGTGTGTGTGTGTGTTTGCGTGTTTGTGCATGTGCTTGAGGGTGTGCGTGTGTATAAGTATGTGGCCAGTGTCCGAAAATGACAGCAAAGACCAGAGTTGTGGCCAAACAGTCAAACCTTTTTCCGAACCCAAATTCTAAAACTTTCCTTTTTCTTTAAAGTGTAAAATACAAAAAAAATCTGGCTACATGACCCCGCGCTCCATTTAGAGTAACTTTAGAAATCAGAGTCCCACATTATATTGTTGTTTTCTTGTTTTTGTTTTTTTTAAATCATTTATATTCTTCACTTTATTTTCATACCCTACAAAGCAAACATCTTAACGTTTTTTATATGTCAATAAATTAAAAATATGCTGCCAAATCTGGACTTATGACAATGAAATCAGAGTGGAAAATCTATGCTATTTTGAGACTGCCAAAGTGTTCCTTTTTTTTTTTTTTGCTTTTCATTTTGGCTTTCACTCCCGGGCTAGACCTGCCACATTTACCACTCTGTAAACGGAGAATGTGTTTGTGGAAATGACATCTCTTTGTTTGCCAGTGGAGAACGTTTTGTTGTGGATCTGTACGCCGTCCCTGGCAATGACATGCAAGATTAAAGAGCTTTGGCCGCGCAGTATCCGAAACCTGGCAATTTTGTCCCATCTCACCCCGTTATTTTCGGCGAGAACAGCCAGTGATCTTTAGTTCTTCTTTTTCTTCTCCACAATTTCAACTTTGTGGCTTTCGTGACAGATTGAATTTCTAATTAACAACAAATCCCTCCCAGAATAAAACTGCTTTTCCCGGTGAACGTCTTTTTTTAAGTAGGACAACACATTCTGCGCATTCAAAGCCTCAAATCTCTTTCATACGAGAATAAGATAGTTCGGTAAAAACGAGTTTTAAAAAGTTCCATTTTTAAAACATTAATTTGAATAAATATTTTCATTGCAGGAATTTCGGACGGAAATTAACCATTTTTCCAGTTTCCTTTTGACGAGCCGATGAAAGGACGTAAGTAGAGATGGTAAGTCAACAGCTGGGTTCAGTGAGAACATAATGAATGTTTTCTTTATACTGAGTGCAGTGGAGTCAGAACTATGAGGAGATGGAAGAAGAGATTGTTTAGTAAGTATATCCCATGCCAGTGGTGGGAAACCCCCTCAAGGTGGAGCGAGGCAGATGACGATCTTCAGAGGATGAGTGGGTTCTTGCATTAGATGTTTCGGCCTTTAACTTTCTGACATCTTCAAGAACCCCGGCGAAAATTCTCGGTGTTCGGCACCCATCGTTTTTTGTTTTTTTTTCCGTTGCCAAGTATTTCTTTGGGGTTACTACAGAATAACAACAACAACAACAACAACAACAACAAAAAACCAACTCGGCCGATTTTTGTCAGGACCCACCTACCTACTGCCGCCACTACAGTCCTGATATACGTGGAAGATGAGGGTTGCCCTCCTTTCGACCTGCCGAAGGTTTTTGTTGTTGTTGATGTTAAGTCTGGAGGATTGCAGTCGTTTTTTGTTTCTTTTTTGTCACCGACAAATGGAGTTTCATTGAGATCCAACTTATAGGCCCATTGCGGATATCCGCCATTTTAGCTGTCAAGCCCGCGCATAACCATGGCGATGGTAGCATTGATTTTGATTCATTAGCTGATTTGCACTGCAAGCACTTCAGGTGTCGCGAACCAATCGGCGGCGAGCTAAGAAAAAGTTCACTACAGTAAACAGTGACGTGTGCTCACGCACATGGGAGACGTTCGGTCAATTCTTTCACTTCCTTTCTCTTGTTTACACGGATGGTAGGGAATCTGACCAGCTTGGATACATAATTTCCACCCCTGACACAACAGTCAATTGCAATGCAACCAGCAGGCATTTTAACCCCTTAGACATATCTCGAAGTTACACTCGTCAGCTGATCCGCCCGCCATTTTAGGTGTCGGAAGTACAAAACAAAAACACTCTGTGACGTCATTCACAATGGGCCTATTGGCCCGTGCCCGAGCTGTCAGTGTCGTGACGTCACCATCAAACTATTCGGCTGATCAAAATCGGCTAGTGCGCGTTTACTTTTATACCCATGCTTTCCAGTTGGAAACATGTATGTACATATTTTTTTTTGTGTGTGTCTCTCTTCTCAAGTTTTCGTACCACTGCGGCTTCAAAGCGTGTCTTCAGTCGTTTTACTTCAGTATCTTCAAAGTCTTGTTGAAAAGTAACGATAATTTGCCGAACTTCATACTACTATCACAGTGAATTGTACGAGGGAGTAATCATTATTATTGTTACGGTTAAAAATAACTTCAATTTTGCTGAACGCCATTCTATCACAATGAATACAGGGAGAAATCATTGTATTTTACACATTGTTGTTCACATCAGGACAATTGCTCACGTACGGACTTGACACACGTATTTACTCAACAGTGCAGTTCAACAAACAATCTAAAGAATTGAATCCTCTGTAAGAAAACAGGGGAAGCTAGATGAACTAATTTGATGTCATTTTTTAACATTCTAGTGCATCCGTTTGAACCCAACATCTCCCTCCCCCCCCCCCCCTCGTGCCTCCCCATGCTGGCATACCAACGTCCTCACAGCGCACATACCCACACAACATCACCCATACACACGTACTCACACACACACACGTATGCAACCAAACAAAAAGCCACCGTAGGCGGAGGTCGTTTTGAAAATCAATGCACCATGTCAGGATTGGATCCATTCAGGAATGGAGCACGCTAATCTAGATTTTAATACCAGCTTCCCTTTTCCGTCACCCATTGCGCACCACAAGACGAAATTGACAGATTCCTTTGAGAACCTGCCCTATTCGAAAACGGAGCGGGGGTCATTATTGAATGGGACAGGGGGGGTTAAAAAGAAAATCGAAAGAGGGAAAATGGAATGATTAAAAAAGTGAAGGAAAATTCCCTCCGAAAGGCGAACTAAATGAAGTTATCGGCATGTCTTGGGAATAGCTCTGGTCTGGAACTGGGAGTTTGCAGAACGAGGAAATTGAACCTTAAGGGAATGGAAGAAAATGACAAAGGGACGTCAGAGATGGACAGAAAATGTGAGGACAAATGCTAATGAGAATGAAGAAAAAAAAACTGTGAGGAATAATAATGAATAATTTTCGATTTACTGATTACTGTTGATGTGGGTAGATTTGAGTGTAGACAGGGATTGACAGAAAGGGAAAGAAAAGAAAGAAAGAAAGGAGGAATTAGACAGGGATTGACAGAAAGTGAAGGAAAAGAAAGAAGGAAGGAATTAGACAGGGATCGACAGAAAATGAAACAAATGAAAGAAGGGAGGAATTAGACAGGGATTGACAGAAAGTGAAAGAAAAGAAAAAAGGGAGGAATTCCCTGCGGGGAGTAATAATAAATAATTTTCGAATGACTCATTACTATTGATGCGGGTAGGTTTGAGTATAGATAGGGATTGACAGAAAGTGGATGAAAAGAAAGAAAGAAAGGAGTTCCCTGATGATGGAATAATATTCTGAGGCCCTAGGGGTTAAAATGCAATTAGGACACTGAAGGAATTATTTTGTGAAATAACGTTTGGCTTGTCTCTGGGAACAGAACAGTGGATGTGAGTGAGATTGAGTGAGTCAGTGACTGAGTGAGTGAGTGAATGAGCGGAGGAATACTTGTGTATAAGTGTATGTGTGTGTGAATGAAGGAGAAAATTTGAGAGAATGAATGTATGAATGATTGAGGGAGGAATGGCGAAGCGAGAACAATGTGAGAAATAAGGGAGAGAGAGAGAGAGATACAGACAGACAGACAGACAGACTGACAGAATGGATAATTGGATTAATATGTGAATGGGTGAATCAATGAATGAGTGAGTGAATGAATAGACAAATAAGTGAAAGACAGAGTGAATAAATAAACAAGTGATTAAATGAAGGAATGAATGAATCAATCAATCAATCATCAATCAATCAATCCATCAATCAATCCATGAATCAATCATTCAATCAATCAATCGATCGATCGAGGAATGAATGAATGAGTGAATGAATGAATGAAAATATTTTGATATAACAGAGACATACATAGCACTAATGGCAGTCAGTTACATAATCCGTAATCCTACTTCATTGGGCTATAGCCTAAACGAACAGCACAAAGAAATATGACATCAACTTTCAACAGCATCGACGGCAAGTGACATTATCAGAAACTGCACGTTTTCATCTTCTCCAGGGCAGGAGGAAACAATATGTGCATAAACACAAAGAAAATATGAATAGCGAATGAATAATATGAGACAAAGAAAACTGCAGCTCGCTTGCGTGGGTGACAGCAACTAGCATAAACAAACATACAAACAGACCAACAGACACGAGAGGATGTTGTGGAAATAAATGGAATATTACAAATAGATTTTTAAAAAAAAAACAGTTAATTAATTCTGCCTTTAATTACATTGAAATAAAAGTAGAAGTTGAGAAAATGGAAATAAACAGCGAGTTTGGAATTGTATAATTATCTTGGGAAAGTTCATTAACACGGAAATGGTTAATTAAGAAGTAAAAAAAAAAAAAATGAAGAAATATTCCAGTTGCAAATGTTTCAGTTCAAGATTTTTATATTGTAGTGGAGCTGTGGGAAATATAAATACGACGAAGATTTTTCATGTATTCCATAATAGAGAAAGTCTTTTAAAGTGTTCTTAGGCAGTACCGAACAGGCAGATCGATGTCTTTAAACTACAGAAAAAGGGGAGGGAGGGAGAGAGAGGGAAAGAGAGACAGAGAGGGAAGAGAAACAGAGAGTCAGAAGATAGACGACAAAGACAGAGAGAAAAAGAAAATGAGCGAGATAGAGAGAACCCCAGAAGGAAGAACACACACCAACATGTACTCGCGCGCTCGGAAGAGAGAGAGAAAGAGAAAGAGAAAGAGGGAGGTGGGAAAGAGAGCGAAAGAGAGAGAGAAGAGAGAGAGAAAAAGGAAAAAGGGAGAGAAGAGAGAGAGAGAGAGAGATAAAAAGAAACATAAAGAGTGAGAGAGGGACAGAGTGAGGTGATAAAAAGGGAAAGAGAGAAAGACAGAGACAGACAGACAGACAGAGAAAAAGAGAGAAAAGCTATGATCAAGAAGCTCATGTCATGCTGACGAGCAGTTAGATTTCAGTTTCCTCAATAATGACACACAATCAATTAGTTCACCTGCACGGTCTTCCATCGATTTGTGGCACGTTCACTTTGTACTCATGCGCTTAAGATTTTTTCTTTAGGCTCATTCTGTGTAAGTCTGCCTGCATGTTGGCATGTGTGTGTGATGGTCTTTTGAGGTTCTCTCTCTCTCTCTCTCTCTCTTTCTCTCTCTCTTTCTCTCTCTCTCTCTCTCTCTCTCTCTCTCTCTCTCTCTCTCTCTCTTTCTCTCTCTCTCTCTCTTTCTCTCTCCTCTCTCTTTTTCTCAGTCTTTTTCTCTCCTCTATCTCTCCTTTCCCCACCTCTTTCTGAATCTCTCTGCCCCCTCTCGTTCTCTGTCTATCTCTCCTCTCTCTGTCTGTCTATCTCTCCTCTCTCTGTCTGTCTGTCTCTTTCTCTCTGTCTATCTCTGTCTATCTCTGTCTCCCCTCTCTCTCTATCTTTCTTTCTCTCTTTCTCTTAAATAGCCTTGTCTAGTCTTTCCCCTTCCCCCAAAATTCTTCACATGGACTCTTCCACCCCCACCCCCCCCCCCTTCCCCTAGATCCAAATCTTCTTTTGTAAACCCGAACAATGATAACTCCCTCGTATCTTGAACTGTTTACTAGGTCGTAAGCGATAGGTTTCTTCATCTAACATTCAACCCTTTCAACAGACCTTGGAATAACCAGAACTGATGTATGTTTTGCTGGCGATTCCATTGTCTTGAGGGTTTTATTTGTATTTCTATTTGTATTTGTATAACTTTTTAATCCCATTTGGGAAATTTGCCTCTGTGCCATTGCAGCCCAGTTACAACTGGAGCAGGCACGTCGTCGCCACAGTGCATCGCTGGTCGGCGTTGTTGTTTTTTTTCTTGGGGGGGGGGAGGGGGGGGGGGAATGGGGAGATGAGGGAGGGAGGGGGAGGGAATGGTAGTGATGAATTTTATTTAATTTTGCCCTGGCAGCGGCCTGTTCGGCCTGCTCTTTACGATTTGCAAGGTATCTTTAACGTGCGCAACGTGCACCCGGGCCCTCCCAATTTTTTTCGTCCTTATCCGAGAAGACTAGGTACTCCATCCCCCCCCCCCTAATAGGATCAGGGACACGAAAATATGAGAAAAATCTCAAACTTCCAACATACCTGCACCGGCCGGGTTTTGGTCTTCTACCTGAGAACTGAGATAACTGGATCTCAGGACTCGTATCAATACCAGTGTCACGAGCAGAGTTAGGGTCTTGGGGATGTTACGACTGCACGAGAGGCAGCTAACTCACACTCGGACACAACCACACAAGAAAAGTATTAAATAACTAGAGCGTATATATGTCAGGCCGGTCAGGCCATAGTTTACATAAATATTAATAACAAAACAAAAGACAATAGGGGTATATATTCAAACCAAAAAAACTCTAATTAATAACTTAACCAATGATATTCATGTAACTATGGAGGTACTGCAATCAATAGCAAATAGGTATATTATACGAAACTAGATATCAATTTAAAGTGACAGTTGAGTCGCCACTGGCCAGTCGCCAGGCAAACTCTCCATAAATCATATGGGCTTAAATGTTAGGAGAGCCCAGTACGTTCAAAGCCTACAGAAGCACTCTTCGGCTTGTAGGTAATTTAAGCAGTTGCCAAAAGACTATATTTTATGCACAATCACTATTCAATTCATCAACAATGTGCTATATTATTCCAATCATACTATGGCAATAGATCTATGATACAGGACACTCGTGGTCGAGTGCCAGCTGGGGTTTCCTTAGTCTTCCTATGAGGCTGTAGTTCTCTCTCTATCTCCGATCTCTATTATACTTGAATAAATAAGATATATTACCATTGGTCACGCCTACTGGTAGGCGCGAACATCAATATAGCGCAGCGTGGGCTTTCAAAGGTCAGCCCACTCAGACCTTTCTTTCTAGAGCTCAGTCAGTCCGTTAGCAAGGACTTCTTGTCTTCAAAGCACACAGTTCAGGTACTGGTCAACCGGAGATACTTCACGACACGATGCTTCTGCTCGTCTGTATTCCCTAAATCTGAACGTTACACGATGTTATATACTATCTAACTACCCAGCGTGCTAGTCCGCTGGCCCAATTAGTTCAGCTATCTCATAGGTCGAAACCTCCCACCATTTTAATTGTAGTAATACGTCTGCACTATTCTACCAGCCAGTTAACGTGCAAAAACTTGTCTAGTCATACTTAACAATGTCAACTAGCCCCACCTTGTTTCACCCCTACTCCATTACTTATTAATCACGAACATTAAAACCCACAAGCGTGAATCTAACAGTTTAACTTTACATTTATTTACTCACCAACTATAATTTGGCGAGGACCGTTCAAGGCCACCAGCCAATTTCTCATGGCTCTGGTAAAACAACAACAACTCACTCTCTGCGTGAGTTTTAACAACATCCGAATCATGACAACCAGCATGTTCAGGTTTAAGACAGTCTCTATGGGAGAGTATCTATTTCACAATGTCCTCTGGGAAGTATCTAATTTCTTATTTTACCACAAACTGTATGAGAAGATCTATAATTTATCTTATTCCACCAACTCTAGGAGGGAATATCTTGATACCATACACGCGAAGGAGTGCTCACCCCGTACTCTACTATGGGATATCTTGTGAGAACAAAATACAAGAGAGTGTTGTAATACAGTCATGTGTTGGTACGTGAATAATGTATACTCATGTAAGTGGGTGTAGGAGTGTGTAAGTACATTTTTGGCTATGTACGCAGTTTTAGTGTGAGAATCGAAGAGAGAGAGAGAGAAAGAGAGATAGAAGAAGGAAAGAGAGAGAGAGAAGAACAGAGAAGAAGGGAGAGAGAGAAAGAGAAGAAGGGAGAGAGAGAAAGAGAAGAAGGGAGAGAGAGAGAAAGAGAAGAAGGGAGAAAGAGAGAAAGGTGAGAGAGAGAAAGGAAGATTAAAACAGACAAGGAGAGAGACAGAGCGGGAGAGAGAAGGACAGGAAGGGAGGGAGAGAGAGTGAGTGGATGAGAGTGAGAGAGAGAGAGAGAGTGAGAGAGAGAGAGAGAGAATCTTATAAAAACAGCCCTGTTAGCCACAGCTCTTTAATTTCGGACCTTACATGTGTCTGGACTTGACCTCCTCCCTGTCCCTTCCCGGGGGGTGTTGACGTGACTGGGCAGAACAAACATGGACACATGTCCTGACAGACTGACTGACTGATTGACAGATGGGCTGATTTTGAAAGCTGAACTTAGTGACCGATCGTCATCTTCTGCGTTCGTGCATTTCTCTGTTTTTCTTTACACTCCCCCCACCCCCCCCCCCGGCCCTCTTCCCCTCCCGATGTACCCCTCACCACAGATCCTTTCATGCCTTCTCCTTATGCATGCATGCATGTATGCCCATTTAGTGTGTGTGTGTGTGTGTGTGTGCGTGTGTGTGTGTCCATCTCCGTGTTACTTTCTTTCTCTCTACAAGATTGTATTTAATGTCACAGAAAGTTGTGTTGACATTTTGGTTCTCTTTTCTAATGATCTGACAAGGCACCTGCTGGTCATCTGTGTCTTGAAATGAAGTGTGAGAGAGAGAGAGAGAGAGAGAGAGAGAGAGAGAGAGGGGGGGAGGCTAGGGGGTGGGATGGAGAGAGAGAGAGAGAGCATGAGTAAAAAAGATGAAGAAAGATAGAGAGTGACAGAGAAAGAGCGCTAGAGAGGCAAAAGAGAGAGAGAGAGAAAGGGAAAGAAAGAAAGAATAAGAAAGATATGGAGAGAGAGGGAGAGAGAGAGAGAGAGAGAGGGCGGGGGGGGGGGGGGGAGAAAGAGACCGAGAGAAAGAATGAAAGAGATAGAAAGCAAAGAGAAAACTAAAGCTAAGGGCAGATAGAAAGAGAGACAAAGGAAAACAGAGAAAGAGAGGGAGGAAGAAAAAGAGAGAGAGAGAGAGAGAAATGGAGAGGAGAAAGATTATTGGGGAAGATGTGGGAGAAAACATGAAAGACAAACACAGGGGAGACGAGAAAGAGAGGAGAAAAGATGAGGTGGCGGAGGAGGGGAAAGAAAGAAAGATGAAGCAGGAAGAAATAGAGAAAGATGAATAAAGACAGTTGTTGCAATCATAAAGGCAGGCTCGGCTCGTTAACGGCCTCACTCTTTCATTTGGTTCTAGATCTCTTTGTAGGCGTAATATGATCTGTAATTGTACATGCATGCATTTGTCATTTCCGTGGTCGAATCTTCATTGTAAATCATACACTTTGATTTTCTCTTGGTCTGAAGATCTCTTTAATGAGGCATGTCAGGCTCCATATTGATATGTGTTTCATGTAGGCCTACGTGACCAGTGCTGAGATGTACACCGTCATGTAGTGCTCTGTGGCCATTTTGAGTACAAGTAAATATTGGAGAAGTACACGTTTTGTGATGTCAAGACCCAATTTATTTGTTTATTTATTTATTTATTTTTTTGTTCAATATACCGTTCTCGCTCACAAGGGCTGGGGCAGGGGGTTAAATGGACGTTTTCACAAACACATTGTGGTTTAGTGTAATTTTTGAGACTATAATTATTACCAAAACACACACACACACACACACACACACACAAACAGTAGAAAGATTTTGTAATAAATTTGAAGCGACTACAGAGAAATGTGTATAGACACGGTAGATCTAGTTTCCAGACCTATAGATGTAATTGCAAGCAGTGAAATTGATACGAACCCATTATAGCCGTTCTGGAGCTTAATGAAAATAATACATAGCAGTTAATTTTTGTTTTTATTATGCAGCACGTCCCGGAAGTATTCTTTGACTGTTCTTACATGCGCATGCGCCTGTAGAGCTAGGCGTCTTGTTTTAGTGTAGCTTTTTTTTTTTTTCAGAATGCGTTTATATGTAGGCTATTATATGCCATTATTGTGTGTGTTTAGTGATGGAAGTTGTGTGTTTAGTGATGGACGTTGTGTGTTTAGTAATGGAAGTTGTGTGTTTAGTGATGGAAGTTATGTGTTTAATGATGGAAATTGTGTGTTTAGTGATGGAAAGTGTGTGTTTAGCGATGGAAGTTGTGTGTTTAGTAATGGAAGTCATGTGTTTAGTGATGGAAGTTATGTGTTTAATGATGGAAATTGTGTGTTTAGTGATGGACACTGTGTGTTTAGTGGTGGACACTGTGTGTTTAGTGATGGAAACTGTGTGTTTAGTGATGGAAAGTGTGTGTTTAGCGATGGAAGTTGTGTGTTTAGTAATGGAAATTGTGTGTTTAGTGATGGAAGTTCTGTTTAGTGACGGAAATTGTGTGTTTAGTGATGGATATTGTGTGTTTAGTGATGAAAGTTGTGTGTTCGGTGATGGAGGTTGTGTGTTTAGTGATGGAAGTTGTGTGTTTAGTGATGGAAATTGTGCGTTTAGTGATGGAAGTTGTGTGTTTGGTGATGGAAATTGGTGTTTAGTGATGGAAATTGTGTGTTTAGTGATGGAAGTGTATTGAGACTGGACATGGCATTCCATTTATTATTTTGTTTGTTTTGAAAAATAAAAAACATCACATTAATGGAACGTTTTGCTGTAACTTAAGTTTATTAAGAATGGCATTCCATCCCGGAACCAAAATTTGGCACTTGCCAGCTTTATTGCAGAGATTCGTTTTTCTACTGGTAGCTGGTGTCAAGCTCTGCAGCAGAGGCAATGCGTGCTTTCTTTTCCATGTAACAAATTTACAGTTAAACCCTAAACTCAAGCTCCCATCATCGACATTATCCTTTGCTTTTACATGAGAGAATTTATGAAATTAACCCAGAATTTGTCATTGCAAAACCACACGATATCCAGCGTGCAAGTAGCTCATGCTCACGCTTATGGTTCCTCGTGATGATCAATCTTTTCTTGTATGACAAGCAGGTATTTAAAAAATGTGCAGCATACACAGCATTCATAGAGATAATATAATATTCGACTTAGGCCCTTTTATTAATTTTATCAATTTTCATCATTTTATTATTTAATCCGTCTCTGAGCTAAAAAGAATGACTGAACACCCTGACAGGTACGTATAAAATGTTACGTAACGTAACGTAACGTGCGTGCACGGTCGGTATGGATGGGAGAAATTAATGATACATTGAATTACACCCTTTTATTAATTTTCCCTATTCTGAGCTAGAAAATCAAAATAACTGAATATTCTAACATGCAGGCATAAAAAATTACATAACGTACGTAAGTAGTGTGACTGGGAGAAATTTATGACATATCGACATACGCCTTTTCTTTCATTTCATTTCCTTTTCCATCATGAGACAGAGTGACTGTACTCTTAAGCCCTGCGCATTCGTGTTGGAAGCCCGTAAAAACCACTTGTGATCAGTGGCATTTCTTTGACTTTCTGCGTGCCAGCACATTGAGAGGATTATTGAAGGGCCCAACATTTCCATAGCGTCACTCTTTGGGGAGGTGAAGGAGTTTTCTGGAACTTTCTTGTCTGGAGGGACAACACTCCATGACGTCATGGTCTCCTTGCCTGGGGTGGGTGTGCACACCTTCAGAGGCCGAGATTTCACAAACGGATGAGGATAATTATGTTAGAAGAAAGAAAGAAAAGATCAGGGCTGAGGCAAAGACGTGGGCAGTCCCAGATATACTTTGAAACTAATGAAGCTTAAACTTCGAGGTCCTTAAGCCTGGACAGGCCTTGAAGAGACTTCTTTTGATGGGTGAAATTTGGATGTTGAAGAAGGCTTGTTGCTGGTTATGAACCCCCCCCCCCCCCCCCCCGTAATAGTTCAAGCTTCAGGGTCCCAAAATGTAAGTCCACCACTGGACGTGGAGAGAGGAAAGTAGAACAGGTGATGAAAGGAATATGAATTTTGCTTTCAAAGAGTACGGACAAAATCCAAAATTTACATACCAGAACAAACTCAGTTCATAAGGACATTAGAAATTTTATCTTGTTCGTAGCTTTCAATTAGACTCCACTATGGTGGTAGAAATGAAACAAGTCAAATAAATAAATAATAGGACATTAGTTCCTGTTTGTTCCAACGTCACTTTTCGCACATTCAGAAATTCGAAGTGGAAAGTTTGCAGGCTTTGGTATTATGAGTTAGAATAAATTATTTTGAAACAGCTTGATGAGTGCTACAGCGCATTTTAAACAAGTGTCAAATTGTGCATTTTTTATACTTCTTCTGCGTACTAACAGACCTAGGTCACTAGATCAGTTGAGGTCTAAAAAGGCATATCATGGCCAAACAGCTTCATTGGTACTAGCCTACCCGGGCTAGATAATTATATCTTGCAAATTTGCCTTGTGTCAATCCCAGCTAGATCTAGGTCCCATTAATAACGGCTCTTGGATTCGGTGCAAAGACTAATGACTAACAGATCATTTTGTTACACCATAATTCCTTGCAGAATACACAGATGTGATCAAACTTGACCTTCAGCCAGCAGTGTGTAAAGAGAGGCTTAGAACGCAATTTCCGGTCAAACTTTTCGATTTTACTCGACGAAAATGCGTGTCTTATTTTGCGTTTCAAAACTGGTGAATAGATCATATTATTATTATTATAGATTGAGTTTTGTCCAAATCGGGGGTGCCCACGTAACACATCATCAAAAATTGAAGCAGTACACAAAGTTTCATGATTTTGGGCCACGTTAATCGCCAAGTTTTAGCTGCTTACATGTTCACCTTCTATACTAGCTCAATTATAG
>OZ007581.1:41465474-41500474 GCA_963931925.1 Onchidella celtica | reverse complement strand
ATGATGATGATGATGGTGATGATGATGGTGGTGATGATGATGATGATGATGATGATGATGATGATGATGATGATGATGATGATGATGATGATGATGATGATGATGATGATGGTGATGATGATGATGGTGGTGATGATGGTGACGGTGATGATGATGATGGTGACGGTGATGATGATGATGGTGGTGATGATGATGATGACGATGGTGGTGGTGGTAATGATCATGGTGATGGTGATGTGAAGATGCTGACGATGATGTTGATTATGAGGATGGTGGTGATGATGATTATGTTGATGACGATGTCGTTTACAAAAATGATGACGGTGATGGCTATGATGATAACTATGAGGACAACAACTATGATGATGATGTCTTTTACTGCGATAATCATGATGATGATGATGATTTTTTTCTTCATAGATGTAACCATCAGAGTGGTGATAGTATTAAAGATGTTGAACCTTGCTTTGACCGTTCTGATTCCTTGTAACCCACATTGTGAATACTCCTGGTCCACGCCTATGACTCCAGTAACATGTTAAAGGTTACGAGGAATTCTGTGTTGCCATTTTTTCTCCCTTCATTTGATCTTGCGCTCAAAATGCAAATCTGCCTGCAATGTTTTATGATGAGAGCTGCCTTGCGCTCCACAAAGTTACTCACTGCACTCGGGGACTCTGGCATCGGCATTGGCGTGCATTGTGTGAAAATGTCTTCCCTTAGGTCACAGAAATTGGGTGACTTGAGTTCCTGCACGCTGAACTGTAGTGCTGAACGCAGCGGGGGTAAAGCGTTCATTGGCATTCTTCCCTTTCCAATGCTATAACATTCAATTCATTCAAACAAAAACATCAGGGTTCAATCCCTGGTCTGTGAAGGCATGTTAGATTTTATTATTTTTTTTTAGGGGAAAAAATTCCTGTCCCTGATGCTGTGGTAGGTAGGATCGACCTAGTCTTCTCGGATAAGGACGAAAAACTCGGAGGGCACGTTAAAGATACCTTGGCAGTTGAAAGTCGAGCAGAGCCGGCCGAACAAGGTCACTGGCAGGGCAAAATTAAAAAACAAGCCTACTACAAAACACATACATACATATAAACGAAAAAAAAAATAAACAAAATAAATAGATAAATAAATAGATAAATAAATAACAAGACAAGTGAGGTGTAAATTCAGGGCTGGATTAACCATTTAGCAAAATAAGCACCTGCTTAGGGCTTCCGGGGAAGGGAAGCACCACAGAAATTTTTCATTGCTAGATATACCCATGGATCATATGGCGCAAAACTACAAATGGTGCAGCTGAACCAGAGTCCACATACAAGGGGCTCCCACAAAAAACAAACATGACTTTATGGCTTACTGTTTATTTCGATAAAATAAAATTTTATGACATGCTTTCTTTTTGTTTATATTTTGAATTACATACACAGTATGGGGGCACCAACGTCTTTTAAATGCTTAGGGCCTCTAAATGTCTTAACCCGGCCCGGTGTAAACTCCAAGAGCAACGAATCTCCTACAATAAAGACCCGAAACCAAAAAACTTGAGAATCACTGAGTGATAACCAGAGAGAACATCGGATTGACGGCAAGAAGGAGAAGAAGAGAAAAGTGAAGATGAGAGAGAAAATGAAGCCACCCTGAGTCATCCTCTTTTTTTTCCTTTTCTTCTCTTCCTCCTCAGAGTCGATTATCTGCCTCCTCCATTGTTTATCTCTCTGAGCTATTTTTCTTTTATTCTTCCCATCCGTAATTAACAGCATTAATATTCATCCCTCTTTCCTGGTCCTGCAAGTTAATGAAAAAAAAAAAACCGGGCTTATCCCTCTTACCGCCTCCTCCCCCCCCCCCCCACCACCCTCTCTTACATGTGTTATTGTTCTCTGCATAAAGGCACTCTCCTCCGCGTCTTGTATCGGAACTCAGACCCTCTCCGCCTGCCCACCACCCCCCACCCCTAAAAATAATGATCCCAATTTTATAATGCATCATTGTAATTAATTTGTTCATCAAGATTGCCTGAATAACTTTGGTACCACTACCACCACAAACAACAACAACAAAAATAACAACATAGCAACAACAACGACGGCGACAACAACAACGACATCAACAACAGCAACGACAACAACAACAACAACAGTTACTACTACCACAGCAACAATGACAAACCACAGCAACAACTATAATAACAAAACATAGCAACAACAACGACGACTACAACGACAACAACATAGCAACAGCGACGACAACAACATAGCAACAACAACGACAACGGCATCAACGACAACAACGACACCAATAACAACAATAACTACTACTACTACTACTACAACAATAACAAATCACAGCAACAACTAAAATAACGAAAGCAGAAACAAAAACAAAAAACAACTGGTCCTCACTCTCACGTCTCTGACTTTCTGCCTCCATCTATAACATTTTAGAATCAAAATTACATCCTACTGTGGTAGCGTGCAAATATGTTACAAAGAAAAGATACGGCAAAAAGGGAAAATTGTATGTAGCAAAGCCTTGCAAATCTATTATATATTTCAATAACTTGCTACCTTTGGCACGACTAACTGACCAAACTATACACTCTTCAGGCCTTAAATTTGGCAGGAAGGTGGCAATTGAGATAAGGAAGATGATGGCTATAATTAAAAGTTGTTTACTTCAAGCATGTATTTTTTTAAAAATGACAATGTTTATTGCTATGTAACATTTGTATATTTGCATGTTTGTTTCGTAATATATATAGTACCGTGCATGTCATAAAAAGTAACCCTATCAAGCGTTCAGTTTGGTGCGTAGTGTTCTGAAGCAAGACTGTAGTTTATTACTTTTATTATACTAGAGAGAGAGAGGAGGGGGGGGGGGGATCACATGATTGTTTATTCTGGGCAATGCCCGGTAGCTCATCTAGTATGAAATAATACAGAAACGATGCAATGAAATGAATGGGGCTTTTCTCGTAAAGAATAGTTCATCAAATTTATCAAAAAAGTCTCTCCAAAGTCTCTGAACACCAGCTAAACTGTTTTTTTTCGTTTTTTATAATGACTAGTTGGCCGGCTGGCTTGGGGAATACACACATGTGATTTTTTAAAGTTGAATTTCGATCACCAATGTGTAAACTGAGGCGCAGAACGAAATTTCCTGTCTTACTTTTTAATTCTATTCGAAGGGAATGGGTTTTTTTTTCGGCCCAAAATGTCGGAACACTTTTGTCTGTTCAACTCACAGACTAATAAAATATCCAGACTGGAAGATCCCATTGTGTGACGTCACAAAACAGCGAAAGGTCATGAACCATCCGCCATTTTAGGTTTACTGGAGCGACCGACGCTTCAACATAGCTACAATTTGAATGATACCATTTTGACGCGCCTACTGAACGCGGAAGTTTGGTTCCGCACCAAGAAATTAATACATGTACAACCAATCTTCACGAATAAAAATAAATTTTTCTACTGCAAATTGAACTAGGATTCCGTAAAAAAACGACACAGCCCGAAGCTCGTGTTTCCAGTCTGGTTAGTTTATTAGTTTGTGGTTCAACTCAGTTGTG
The DNA here is from genome assembly GCA_963931925.1 of Onchidella celtica. NCBI lineage: Eukaryota > Metazoa > Mollusca > Gastropoda > Systellommatophora > Onchidiidae > Onchidella > Onchidella celtica. The sequence goes on along the minus strand of OZ007581.1, from coordinate 41,496,897 downwards.
GCTCAAAATCAACGAAAGTATTAAATATATAGCGAACCTCAAGACCTTTTAAAATGTGCCCACGCACACCTTTACGTCTTTGTATGCATAATAATGATATTCTGTAGAATTTAGGGCTCGGCGGTAAAGAAGCCTTTCGTGATTACGTTGGAATCCTTACTTCTTTTATAATATTATATAGATCTAACTATTCATACTAATTAAAGTATTATTATATTAATATCTATACTATATATATTTGTGGACTTGAGATTTTTCGTTGCGAAAGGCTTCTGAACCACTCAACATTCAGACTTCAAATTTTATATGGTGCATCAGAATGGATGTAAAGGTGCACAGTTTTTAATAGAAGTCTCAAATCTGTGTAGTTTTTTTTTTTGGAAATTTATTGTTTCCCCAATTTTCACTAGGGCTCATTGACATGTTGAAGGTTTTTATGACATCATCATTTCCTGAAAATTTTCGGTGCGCACCACTGCACACTGTGTACTGTCTTATCGCTGAGTTTTGGGGATGACCCTACGCATCTCGGCTTTTGTTCTTATTCCTTTCGGTCTGAAGCGGTGTCCTTTGTTGTTGCCTCTCTCTCATAAGCTATCTATGCAGCATTAATGCCTTTCTTCGTTCACGGGCGTCTTAAGTTTTACCAAATAAAAAAATAAAAAAAACTACACAAATCTGTTCATCGAACGGGTACTCAGCTAGTATAATATGTCTTTCTTCCCCTAGTCACCTTCGTCCCATAATATAGACGAGAAAGTATTTTTAAAAGATTCACACAATGGACTGATTAAACCTGGCGCGCGGGAACTTGCGGGATCCAAAATATGTAATCTCTTTTTACTCGAAATGTCGACGGAGCATTGCATGACGGTTCACATTTTGATTTAAATTAAATAACCAAAAGCAGAATGTTGCAAACCCTTCATTAGAAACAAACAACAAAGAAGCTTTACAATAAATCACAGTAAAATCAGAACTAAAAATTAAGAAAAAAGAAAAAATCCGCAAGCCTTGGGTCACAAGGGACCTCCTCAGTAAAAAAAAATTAAACGTGTATTAAAGGAACTTTTGTAAAATTTCAGATTTTAAAAAAATATTAACATTTTGTCTATTATTATTATTATTAGTAGTAGTAGTAGTAGTAGTATATTGTTATAATTATTATTGTCATTATTATCATTATTATTATTATTGTTGTTGTTATTGTTGTTATAATTTTTATTGTTATATTATTAGTAGTAGTAATAGTAGTAGTATATTATTATTATTCTTATGATTGTTATTATATTATTTTCTATGCAAACTGAGATTTGGTTATAATATGAAATATAGGCCATTTTCCTGCATTCAGGTAAAGTGTTTTGCATGAAATCGCCTCAGAAATATTTGTTTTGATTTTGTAAAGAAATATAAGAAATCAACCATATCTTATAGCCCAGTTTTGTAAGATTCAGCCACTTTTGTGACCTGTGCCACTGGTATATTGAGTGAGTTGTGTTCAGCGCCACAGGCAGCAGGATTTCAGCTCCACTGTTTTTTCAAATTTTTAGAAGGATTTTATATTTATTAGACTTTGAAGTTTGCACCAAAGAGTTCCTCTTGTTTCAGTGATTCTGAGGATCTAATTTATTTCAAGATGTTTCAACATGAAGTGATTTTATTCTATGTTTTATCTTATCTTGTGGCCATTTTTAGGCTTCACTGTGCTGATTTTAACACCAACACTCAGCATAACAACATGAGTGACCCAGTTACTGACAGTAGAGAGTCAGACTATTGTGAACACACTAGTGTAAATATGACCAGCTTTGTTTACACAAGAGAACAATTGCTCCAGTGTAGAAATAACAACAACATCAACAAACTGCCCAGGCAGGTTTTCCAACTACTGAAAAATCTACACATCTGTAAACAGAAACACAGAAAGAGGGGAGCAAGAGGTGGGACCAGAAGAAGAATAAAATCTGTACTGAGTGAGAGAAAAATAAACAATACAGTTAAAGGCTTCCATCAAAGTGGAATAAATAAAAACAACTTGATTCCAATTGACACAAGAAACAAATTTAGAGATGTGACCTGTGGAAAAAACATTCGTATTGGGTATACTAATGCACAGTCAGCATGTAATAAGACAACAGACTTGTGTGGCATCATTGGTGACTATGACATTGACATCATGATTACCACAGAAACCTGGATCCATGAACACGGTCATGAGCATGTAATTTCTAAACTCACTCCACCGAGTTATTCTTATAAATCATTTTCTAGAAAGAACAAAAATGGAGGTGGCATTGGTATTGTCTACAAAAATACTCTCTCTTCGGCCTTGAACTTTGGTGAGAATCCTGATACTGTTACTTCATTTGAGTCTGCGATTATGACTTTGTCATTACCTCACAAGAAAATAAAATTTGTCCTGCTATATAGACCACCACCTAACAAGAAAAACAATCTCAAAACATCAGATTTTTCGACACAATTTGAAGAAATTTTGATTTTAAACAACATCGAAAAGCAGGAACTTGTCTTCATGGGTGATTTTAATTTGCATTACGACTCCAAAACATCTGCTGGTGTAAATTTTATGAAACGTTTATTTCATGAACATCAAATGACACAACATGTTGAATCCAGCACACACAAATTTGGCCATATTCTTGATTGGATTGTTACTTCGTCCAAATTCACTTTTGCATCAGCGGTGGTAAATACCAACAAACTAATATCTGACCACCATTTTCTATATTTCGACATTCCTTACAAGAAACCCTTGCCAAAGAAAAAGAATGTAAAATGCAGAGACGTGAAGAAAATTAACTTAGAAAATTTCAAATTAGATTTGAGAACAACGTTGGCTGACTCAGAAGACATCAATGCTGAAGTTCTGACAGAAAAAATCCAAAACGTCTTAAACAGTCATGCTCCGGAAACATCAAGGACTGTGACCGACAGGACACCATCACCGTGGTTCACGTTGGAAACAAAAGCAGCAAAACAGGCCAGGCGACGAGCAGAAAGGAAATGGAAGAAAACAAAGTTACAAATTGACAAAGAAATATACATTCACCATAAGAAACTTGTGAATGACACCATTCGAAAAGCTAAATGTGACTATTACAACTCAAGGTTTGGTGAAATTCAAAATTCAAAACAATTTTTCAATTTGTCCAATGATTTGTTGGGCAAACAGAAAAGGATCAACCTGCCAACTTCAATAGAAAAGGAACATCTGCCTAATGCATTTGGGGACTTCTTCATGGACAAAATAGAAAAAATTAGAGACAATTTAAGTAGTTGTGATATAACAAGTGAAAATTCTGTATTTGTTGGGAATAATCTTTCTTGTTTCAGTGAAGTTACCAGTGATGAAATCAATGACATAATTTGTTCTGCTGCTACTAAGCAATGTGAACTAGATCCCATGCCCACAGACTTGTTAAAAAAATGCTTACCTGATCTTTTACCATCCATCACAAAAATTATTAACACTTCTTTATGTACAGGTGCTGTGCCAGAGACCTATAAAGTTGCACTCGTTAAACCTTTGCTTAAGAAAGTTAATCTTGACTCTGAAAACTTGAAAAACTATAGACCAGTATCTAATCTTCAATTTTTATCAAAGATTTTAGAGAAAGTAATTTTAAAACAACTACTTGGTCATCTAAACAATAACGCTCTCTGTGAATCATTTCAGTCAGCATATCGTGCAAATTGTAGCACTGAAACTGCTTTATTGAGGATTGTTAATGATTTGTTTGGATTACTGGACAAGGGCTTGGCTTCGTGTTTAAACATTCTTGATCTATCAGCTGCCTTCGACACTATAGATCATGAAATTATTCTTTGCAGATTAGAAGCAACCTATGGGATCTCTGGTATAACTCTGAAATGGTTCAGGTCCTATCTATGTGACCGAAAACAAATTGTTGTAACAGATAACATAAAATCAAAAGAATACATACTGCCATATGGTGTTCCACAAGGCTCGGTTTTAGGTCCCACTCTCTTTATTATGTACATTGGGCCCCTGTCTAATATTTTTAAAGATCATGGTTTTTATTACCATCAGTATGCTGATGATGTCCAACTATATCACCCTGGTACGACTTTAGGTCATGTTGACAATGTTATAAAAGATAGTGAAAAGTGTATTATGGACACAAAAGAATGGATGAACCAAAACAAACTAAAGCTAAATGAAGACAAAACAGAAGTTATGATTATTGGAAAGAAAAGACAAATTACTGCAATTAAAAATGTAAAATTAAATCTTGGTGAAAGCACTGTAGCAAACGTGAATAAAGTTAAAAACTTAGGCACAATTTTAGAATCAGATCTCAGCATGGAAAATCAAATAAGTTCATCATGTCGATCATTAATGTTTCAATTAAAAAACATCAGCTCTATTCGTCCATTCATATCCCAAGAGGCAACTCGAATACTTATCACTTCACTTATGTTTTCAAAGCCTGATTATTGTAACTCTCTGCTCTTTGGAATTCCGAGCAGCAAAATAAAACGCCTTCAGATAATTCAGAATAATGCAGCTAGACTGATTTTTAGAAAATCAAAAAGAGAATCTGCCTCAAGCCTTATTGACCAACTTCACTGGCTTACTGTTGAAAACAGAATAAAATTTAAAGCTGCAGTTTTGGTTTACAAATGTCTTGAAGGTTCAGCTCCCTCCTATCTTTCGGAACTTTTGAAAAAACATGAGTCTGATAGATTTTTAAGATCTACTACAGAAAACAAACTGGTTGTTCCCAGGTGTAAAACATCAAATTATGGAGATAGAGCTTTTAGTTGTTTTGGTCCCTGTGTGTGGAATTCTTTACCACAAGAGGTTCGAAATTCTGCCTCTCTAAACATATTTAAAAACAGGTTAAAAACATTTCTTTTTAAAAACTGAATTTTATAGCTTGCTATGGATGTATAAAACTAGTTTGTCTGTGTGTGTGTAAGTTTATTTGAATGTGCTTTTATGATTTTTTACTGTGTACAGCGCCTAGAGCTTTTAATGTTTTAGTCCTGGCGCTATATAAATGTATATATTATTATTATTATTATTATATCTGCTGACGGGGCCAAGCAAAGCCATACAAAGCATAGCTCGGCACCAAGCTCGGCTATGACTGATCAATAGAACGTGTGCATTGGCAAAAGGTCAAATGTGATCCGCAGATGACAATACTATTGTTGTTATTCAAGACTTTCAGATGTAGAGATATCGACCTAAAGAAATGTCCAGCGTACACACAAGATGGGATGAATCTGGAAATTCTAGTATTTTTTTTTTCTTTTTACGTCTTTATTTCTGGATGTTTCGCTGCTCTTGGCATTTACACCTCAGTTTTCTTGTTTTTATATTTCTTGTTGAGGTTTTTGTGTTTTTGTGGTTAAAAAAAAAAATTTGCCCGGGGCAGCGGCCTTATTCGGTGTGCAATTCTCGATTTCCAGCTGCCAAGGTATCTTTAACGTGCGCAACGAGCACACGGGCCCTGGGAGTTTTTCGTCCTAATCCGAGAAGGCTAGGCGCTCGATCCTAACTACCACAGGATCAGGGACAGGAATTTCTCTCCCAAATTCCAACATGCCTCCACTGACCGGGAATCAAACCCGGTAGCGCCGGCATGAGATCCGAGCACCTTGCCTCTAAACCAACCTTTCCCCAATTCTAGTCTATCAGAATTTGGGTGATTTTAGGAAAACATAAATCACCATATCATCCCACGAGGGAAATCCACTTTCACAGAGCGTTTAAGAGAAAATAGTCCTACATGGTATACACATCTAACGCATTATCACATGAACATACGGTATCATACCTCAATAGCAGGCTTACTGCATGAAATAACATGGTATGTAACCTTAGTAAAACATGGCACACATCTAGCTATAATGTCTTGTTAAGGCGAATTACTTAGGGCAAAAAACAGTCTTCTATATCTTTCTCTGTTGCTGCCGAGATCTAAATCAAGTCTTTTGAAATTAATATTTAGTATTGGTTACATCCCAGAGTTCCCCTTAAACTGTGCGGGTGTACACGCATGAGCGTTTTGCAACCAGTTCACAAGGAAATTAATGTGTGCACAAAAGGTTAGTTACCTAAAATAATGTAGTAATTAACAAGGCTGTTGTTGTAAGTAGGTACGAACCCCAAGCCAATTGGCGCTAAGGGCGAGTACATAATGATACGTACCTATCCCTGTGACCCTCAATTCTCAATCTTACCGAATCCCTAACCCTGTCCTTTACCCTTTCAACCAGAAAATACAAGGAAAACTAAAAGAAAATCTGTAAGAATAATTAATCAAGGCTGTTGTTAGGAGTATTTCTGGGGGGGGGGGGGGGCTCCCTAGCTCTGGAGTCACAAAAGGCTTTAAAGTACCTACCCCTAGCTCAAAGCAGAAGGAGTCCGTACGTGCAGGAAATAGCAATCTTATACTTATTGAAAATAATCTCCCAGCCAAACGTTTCTGTAATCACGCTAGTTTTATATTGAAACATGCCAATACAGTTTCAGAAGCTTTGAGAGATAGGCTGGACCAAAGTTATCTTGAAACAAGTTCAATGTTTCATTACTTTGACCAAGCAGTCAGTGCATACAATGTACGTCATACGAACGTCAAAGACAAATAAGCTGCACAGTATAAAATAATTAATGCGCACACTAACTACTGAAACATTGGTTAGAACCTCGTCAAATGTGGAACGAAGCTAATGTAATGTTGTCTGAATGTTCAGATCAAATTTGTAACAAAATGCATCTGAACAACAAGGTGGTGAGTCGCTACAGAGCTAAGGACCATTACTAAGTAAGAATAATTATGTTTGAAAAAAAAAAGCAGAAGAAAACAATTTATTTGTACTTGCAAATGTTGTCGATGGTGAAGGAAATTTAAAACAAAATTATGTCATCTAAACAAAAATGAATAAATCTAACGAACAAGGAAGATTTTTTTTTTTTATCTCTGCAAGACAGTGGCTACAACAACGCCGAGAACCACATGAAAATAATAAAATGCATAATAAATAATTATGAAAACAATAACTCTGTGCGACAAAACTGAAAGGAAACTTTCTTTGGCAAAATAATGTAACACAAAACACTAATTTAACCTAATAATATAGCTCGCTACATTTCTTACAGATTGGACATTAGTTCAGTTCAGTTTACTCTCTCTGTGTAAACATTACAGTTTTGAATACAATAAAAATAAAATAATTGCATTATTGATAAGAGATGGTAGACTGTCAAGTGCTGAATGTGGCAATCATTGTTTTGATGAATCAATTTTCGATTTCATGGAGAAGCAGTGGGTTCTCACCCAGCCAACAGCCCTACGTCAGTCCGATGTAAATTTCCCGTAAGATTGGTAGGATTGCCGTCGGGAAAAATCCCTGCATCAAACCGACGTCGGCGCGATGTCGTAACCAGTGGTTCTACTTGGGAACGATGCCATTCCTATACGCAATCCTACGCGTCGGATCTCCGTAGGGTGGCTGTTGGGTGTTTTACTTGATTTTGAAGAGAGGTCGTATCCTGTCAAATGCTCAATGTGACAATCATTATTTTGAACGCTGTTGTTACTTGTGCCTACGCACCGCAGGCCTTTTGCGCTAGGGGCGCTACGTTTACGTTCCTATCCCTAACCCCGTCCTTATCCTCAACCATAAATCTTACCAAATCACTAACCATGCCCCCCCCCCCCCACCTTTCAACCAAAAACAGGAGGAAAACAATGAAGATCTGAAAAAATAATTACTTAAGGAGGAGCTGTCTAGCTCTGGAGTAGTTACAAGAGGCTTTAATATAAGCATCCCTAGCGCAAAATACTTGGGGGACGTACGATCTTGTAAAGGCAATTTATTCTGAAAGATTACTTTCAGTTTCATGAAGAAGCAGCAGGTACTTTCACACTGAACGTAACAAACCACTGTGGTCGAATGCGTACTCAAAAGGTCAGCCTGACTCAGGGTCGGGGGCGAGGGGTGGGTGTGAAATGTGGGGGGGGGGGGGTAGAGAGAAGGGAAAGAATTAAATTTAAAACATTTGAGGTATTAAGTGAACAAGATAAAGCAAGTGACTATAAATCCACTTAATCTTGCTAAATCACATCCAAGGCCTTTGTTTGCCTGACGGTTGTATTGACGTGTCAACACTCCATCCATCTTCTTTCTTGTGTGTGTGTTGTTTTTTTTTCATTTGTTTTTCTCTCTCCCATCTCCTTGACACCACCCAGTCTTCCCCTCCCTTGCCAATCCCCTTTCCGCCCTGCAGTTTTACGACAAAAGGCAGTATATCGTCTCCTTAGAATGACAAGGTTCAGTCTCCACTTTTTGGCTGAACAGAGTTACACCAGAGAGTATAGATGCATAGAGAGGTTTCACTATTTGGTCGATTTGCACTGCGAGACACAGAAGGCTCCGCGAAACCATTGTTAGCATGAGCGGAAAGTAGGTCGCTACAGTAAAGAAAACCCGTTTGTGCATTTCCACGGGGTACAAGACCTTACAAACGAGTGTAAAATATAGTTTCAATCGGCCCCAAAATATGAACAAATAACAGCTAACAGAAATGCACACTATCTGTAATGAAGACGGTCTTTCAATCCTTCAGTTTCTTGTTTACCGCATCGACCTAGTTTCGCGATTTGGCGGAAGTGAGATCTCTCTATACATCCATACTCTCTGATTACACACTACTTCTACAGGTCTTCTCCATTGTGTGTCAAAACATCGATCGGATACGGTGTGTAATTTGTAAATATTTCTAAAAAGATTTTTTTTAAGTTGTACCACTGTAAGCACATGAAACTCCAATCATCAATTTCTCAAAAGTTGTCGGAAGGGACTTAGAACTTTATCATTCTAAGAGGACTATTATAATGCAAAGCCAGGTCAAATGCATGTTTTATCATCATTTTATAAAATCAGATGTTCTCGATCTTCTTCTTCTTCTAGGGGTTGTTCATCCACTGCAGGATGTAGCCCTCGGCAGACTTCATCCATCTGGTTCTGTGCTCTGCCTGTCTCTGCCGTGTGGTGTCCCCAAGCTTCCTGATGTTATCCTGCCATCTTCTTGCTGGTCTTTCTCTGAATCCCTTCCCAGTTGTTGGTGGCCAGTTAGTAACACTTTTTTGTCCATCTGGTGTCTTTATATCTACACACGCGTCCTGCTCACTTCCATTTCTGTTTGAATGCATACGTTAATATGTCTGCGAATCCTGTTTTCTTTCTTATTTCACAGCATGGCACTTTATCTTAGTTTTATATTGAGAATCTTCCTTTCCATGGCTCTTTGTGCTGTTCCGAGTTTATTGGTCATTTGTTCTCTAAGGGTCCAGGTTTGACATCTGTATGTCATTACTGGGAGAATACACTGGTGGCATCCGTATGTCATTACTGGGAGAATACACTGGTGGCATCCGTATGTCATTACTGGGAGAATACACTGGTGGCATCCGTATGTCATTACTGGGAGAATACACTGGTCAAATAATTTCATTTTCAAGGATATTGGTGCTTTCTCATCTTGAAAAATTCCTCTGTATTTTCAGCAAAAGCACCATGCATTTCATATTCTTATAGTCAATTTTTCATTCATCCTGTTTTTGAAAGGTGTAGCTTGTCCGAGACATGTGTACTTTGTTACTCTTTTTAACGCTTTGCGTGCCAGTCATCGTTATATCGGTTCTAACACTGGTCACGTTTGTGCCAGTCACTGATGTATCAGCGCTTAAGAATGCTAAGTTATTTTGTTACGGGAAGAAAGAAAGCCGACGTTCTATTAATAGATGTTGGTGTAGTTAGTCTTCATTCATCTCCCCCACTATTTTCTTACTATAATCATGGCACACAAAGAGTCAAAATGATTTCAGTCTCGATCTTTATGAATTTTTCAGTCACACAACTGGCTTTGTATTTGAGTTATGATTTTGTACAACCAGTGACTTCTTTTGCGAGTTAAAGCAAGAAATCGGACCTCAACACCAGCCAGCGTCCCTACGTGACTACGAGGTAGATTTTGTATAGGATTTTCATAAGTTTGGAAGAATTACCGCAGAAGCAGATGGGCTGTAGGTCTGTATTTAAGAAGGATCTCTGCTCTAGGCATTTGCACCTCCCTACATCAAAGCCACGCCGGCGCTATGTCGTAACCAGCGAATCGACCTAGGTAATATCATTCCTATGTGCAAGCAATTCAAATTTGAAGTCGATCCTATGGATCGGATTCCCGTAGGGTCTCTGGCTGATTATTTTGTGCGTGGGTTATAATTTTGCATGACAAATAATTTGTATTTGGTTGTCATAGACTGGGATTGGACAAAGGATAAAGTGAGCTCAACGTGTAAGATGTATCCGGGACACAGAATACCAGACGGACCATTCCGACTTTCACCACTATTATATCTAAGCTTACTACTTGCCCGCGTATAAACAGGGTGTGTACTACTCACAGAGCTCTGTGGTAGTAGTATTTTTCGTTCAATTATGAAGGGGTGTGGTGCGAATTGTTGCATTATTGACATGGATGAAACGCGCACAAGACGACGGACGGAATTCGGCGAACTGAACTGTCTCGGTATCCTGTGTCTCGGATGTGTCCCCAGTCTGTACAGGCAGGTTGGAATTTTTTTGGAGGAAAAATTCTTATCCCTGATCCAATGGTAAGTAGGATCGACCACTCAGTCTTCTTGGGTAAGGACGATAAAATCGGACGGCCCGTGTGCACTTGCCCATGTTAAAGATACCTTGTCAGTTGGAAGTTGAAAAAGAGCAGGCCGGACAAGACCGGCTGTCCGAGACAAAAATTAAAAAAAAAAGTAATTCCTACCATAAAAACACACAGAAACAAGAAGAAGAAAAATAAAAACAAGAAAAGTCAGGTGTAAATGTCAAGGTCAGCGAAACCTCCTATAAAAAATTTTTAAAAAACCCTAAAAATGTGTGACACCGCGTTCACCCCAAACTTCCGCTTTTGGTTCATTTTCGTATTACTCACGAACGGACGAGGTTAATCTTTATTTGTCTTGCATATTAGAGTTCCCATCTAACTCTCGTAAGTTTGTTGAGAACACGTAAAGGTAAGATAATGAAGACTGACGTCATCCGTTTCGGGAGATTTACGGGACGTTAAGGAAGGCAGATCTTTGGTGTGAACGCGGGGTAAGATCTAAAGTATGTTTTTTTGGTGTATACCGTATTTTGCCATAACATGGCAACACTGTGACTCTCTGCTCACCCGTGCCTCTGTGCCTCACTCCCCCCCCCCCCCCGGGGTCCTGTGACACCCCGGGCCTTGCAAGCCCCCCACGGGCTCATTGGTTATCCATCTTGCCCTCGCGCAAACAATTTACCAAATTAGAACCTTCCGTCCCCCCAATCAAATCTTCACTCATGCTACACCCCCCGCCACTGCCATCTTCCCCTCTCCGGTTTCTCCTCCGTCCTCCTCCGAGCTCCTCTCTCCGTCCTGATTTCTCCTCTTCATCACCTCCTGGGTGCCCCATCACTCTTTCTCTCCTCGTCTTTGGCAGATTTGCGAGTGGTGAGTCCGCTTGCCAATATTCGATTACTTCAGTCCCGAAAAAAATCAAAAACAAAACAACGATAACAAAAATAATAAAAACGATAATAATAACAACATTTTCTTTACTTTCCCTCCCCTCAAATAATCATGCACAAACGGCAAATCGATCTTATCATAAACTTCTAGCCAAACAAACAAACAAATAAACTCCCCGAAAAAAAGGCAGATTGAAAGATTAACCAAGCATTACCACAACAAAAACACCCTGCCCCGTCCCACCCCCACCCCATTGACCCACCCTTTCCACCACCCCACCCCCCCCCCCACCATCCATACAAATGCAAATCCATTCTATAAATCAAATCCCTATTCTGTAGCCAAACAAAGCGGTTAAGAAAAAACAAAAGTCGCATTGAAAGATTAGCTAGAGCTTTGCCATAATAAATATCCCCTGTCTCCTAACACTCCACCCTACCAATATCCCTAGCCTCACCTCCACCCTCACCTACATAAACGCAAATCCACTCCATACATCAAAACTGTGCTTTGCAACCAAACAAAGTACTGAAAGAAAGGACGAACTGAAATTTTAACTAAGCTGTGTTTAGGCCTATATGTAAGAAGGTTCACTGCCCTTGGCGTTTACATCTTACTTTTTAAAATTTTATTTCCTTGTTGTGGTAGGGATTTGCTTTTTCTTTTTTTTTTTTTAGAGTTTTGCCCGGGAAGCGGCCGATTCGGCCTGCTCTTTTCGATTTCCAACTGCCAAGGTATCTTTAACGTGCGCCAAGTACACTGGGGCCTTCCGAATTTTTCTTCCTTATCCGAGAAGACTAGGTGCTCGATCCTACCTACCATAGGATCAGGGACAGGAAAGTATGAGAAAAATCCCAAAAATACCAACACTCCTGCACCGACCGGGATTTGAACCCGGTACCTTCGGCACGAGAGGCGATCACCCTGCCTCTAGGCCACCGCGTCCCTGGATTTTAACTAAGTTTGCCAATAATAATTCAGTACACTCTGCCCCCCCCCCCTCCGCACCCCCTTCCCCAGCGAACTTCCACATTCTGTAAATCAAAAAACTCTATTTTGTAACCAAACAAAGCAATTAAAGAAAATACTGGACTGAAAGATTACCCAAGCAGTGGCGATTCCAAAAAACAACTTGTTCGTGATAAGGTTGCATAAAACGTAATATTGAAAGATTCGCAGTCGGACCGGCCCACCCTGTGGCGCAGTGACAAAAGTGCTCCTTCGATTACGGTGACCTCAACCCTCAAACGACGATGTTTCCAAAGTTATCGGAAATCGCCTTATTCTTGGGGCTTTGAACTCTCGTTGACTCACGAATACCCTTGAAAAAATTATGAGGAGTACATCAGCCCTCGTTTCGTGACAAGGACAGACACTAGTGAGTAAACGTGTGTTTTTCTCGCGAACTAATGCTGGAGGGTACGTTTCTCGGGATCTTTCCAAACACGTACTGAAAATCATATTATGAAGGACATAAGGAGCTTCAATGCTAATCATGAAAATAATGCTTTTTAACCCTCTAAGCCTTAAATTCTACAAAACATCGGATTACGCATAGCAGAAAGATGTAAAGATGTACGTGGGCATATTTTAAAAGGTCTTAAGTTCGCTATATTTTTACTTGTTTCTTTGATTTTGAGCCACACTGAGTCGAACAGCAGAGGATGTTCCGGCATTTTGACCCGGCACAAAAAAAAGAAGCAACAATTTCTTCGAGTAGAATTAAAAAGATGACGGGAATTTTCCTTCTGCGCCTCAGTTTACGCCGGGACGGACCATTCCTTCTCTCACTATATGTCCACAACTTTAGCGCGTATAAACATGGTGAGTACTATTCACAGAAATCTGTGGTACTAGTGTTTTTCGTTCAATCATGAAGGGGCGTGGTGCGAATTGTTGCATTGTTGACAAGGACATACGCGCCCAAGTCGTCGGATGGAATTTGGCGAATTGAATTGTCTCGATATCTTGTGTCCCGGGTTTACATATTTGTGATCGAAACTCAACTTTAAAATTCACATCTGTGTATTTCCCCCGTGTCAGTGAGCCAACTAGTTGTTTTAAATATTCCTCTGGGCTTCCATGATTCATGAACTGAGAAGCCTTGATGAAGGATGTTTTTTTAAAGGCAGAAGTGGGAGATTACTCAAGGTCAACGACCAACTCCCATCTCTGGTGGCATCTCCAGCGCGCGAGAGACTAAAGGTCCTGAGGTCAGGAGGCGGGTAACTCAAAGATCAAGCCGAGAGATGACCAAAGAGCTTCACGGAAACCATTCTTTTTTTCCGCACCATTACCAAATTACGACATCGATTTTTACGTCAATTCCCACCATGTCAGGGTCTCCTTTTTTTCGGCAGGTTAATATGGCGTCCAGAGAGCACTAAAGGGGAAGGCAATGGGGGCTTTCATCTCGCTCGGCATGGTCCAAACAAGCTTTGAATGCAAGTAACGACTTGAGTGGGACTCTAAAGGCCATTGTGAAGAGAGAGAGAGAGAGATGTGGGGGAGGGGGGGGGAGGGAGCTCAACCAACCATTCGCTTTTCAGCTTGGTAGTTTTTGGGTTTGTCTTTTTTTCCTTCCGTTTTCTTAACAATCATTTGCTCCTTAATGCGGTTATGTTTTAGTTCTCGCCACCTTTGCCCCTTCTCAATTCCCGCACATATTGGTAGTCCCCCCCCCCCCAACTCCTTCCCAAATCCCTGCCATCTCCCTGTTAATTTTTGCTGTTGTTCATTTTTCCCCATCTCTCTCTCTCTCTCTCTCTCTCTCTCTCGCTCTTTCTCTCTCTCTGTTTCTCTCTCTCTGTTTTTCTCTCTCTCGCTCTTTCCCGGTTTCTTTCTCTCTCTCTCTCTCTCTCTCTTTCTCTCTCTCTCTCTCTCTCTCTCTCTCTCTCTCTCTCTCTCTCACCTCTCCCTCCCTTCCACTATCTGAATCTCACGCTCTGTATGTCTCTGTCTCTTTCTCTATCTGATTTCTCTGTCTCTTTCTCTATCTGATTTCTCTGTCTCACCCACTCTCTTTCTTTCTCTCTCTCTGAATACCTCGCTCAATATGTCTCTGCTTCTTACTCTCTCTATCTGATTTTCTCTCTCTCCCTTCTTTTAACGAACTGCTTCTCCTCCTCTCTCTCCCCTTCTCTCTTGTTTTAATTTCCCAGTCGTTTCTTCTATCTTTCTATACTTGTCCCTGTCTCATTCAGTCACTCTGCACTGTTGCCGGAAAAGGCCAAAATAACGCTGGTCCAGGTCAACTTCACCTTCCTACATTATTTCATACTATAATGAAGTGTGCTCCATCTTTCAGTCTGAGATATAATTTTCTTTCTATTTGCTTCTTATAGGTAGAATGCGCATATCCACCATCTTGTCTGTCCGGACCCACTTAAGGCGTCGTGAACCACTCGGCGGCGTTTTAAAAAAGTTCACTACTGTAAACAATGACACGTGTGTATACGCACACGGGAGACGTTCGGTCAATTCTTTGTCTTCCTTTCTCTTGTTTACACGGATGGTAGGGAATCTGACTAGCTTGGATACATCCTTTCCACCCCTGTCACGACAGTCAACTGCAATGCAACCAGCAGGCATTTTAACCGCCTAGACACATCTCGAAGTTACACTCATCAACTGATCCGCCGGCCATCTTGTTTGGCGGAAGTACAAAACAAAAACTCTGTGACGACATGAGCATTCTACCTATAGGGGAAGTATCACCAGAAAGAGTCGATAAAAATCGAATTAAGAATTTCACTAAGTTATGAGGCTAGATTTATGAAGAAATCATCGTAGGCTTTTTTTTTTGTTTGTACTCTTTTTAAATTTTTTAATTGGTTGAGACGTTTTTGATTTGAAGTAATCCACGGGTAGGTCGATTCAACCATCCAGTGCTTAGACAAATCTTAATATAGAAAACTAAATCTGAAACATGCAAAACTGATATAAAATGGTCAATAACAAAAAATAATACAAAAACAAAATTTTTGAAAATAATAAATAGATAAATAATAAAAAATAATTAATAGATAATAAATAAACAAAATATCATGCAAAATTATTGACTGATAAATGAAATATGTTGCAAATGTAGGATATAGATCATCAGGTAACATGTCTCAGATATAGAATACTGGGGAATAAAAGTTAAGGACAAATTTTGGTGTGAGAAGAGAATGGTGACAAATACTATCGATGTTTATCACAATTCTTTAGAGATAATTATTGCTTTCATTCAATGAACACCTCTCTAAAATTGCATTGGTACAATGTCCCTTAAGAGACAAGAATTCAACCAGTGCAGAATTCCAACGATTACCTATGGTTGCCAACCATGACTGATTACAAAACAACTTATGAACAGATTAAGAAGCACCCAGAAGGCAATGGAAAGAAAAATGCTCAACATCAGACTGCAAGATAAAATCGTCCACGCTGAAATAAGCAAATAAACAGCATTAACTGATATATTAAAATTCACGCTACATCAAAAGTGGAATTGGGCTGGACATGTGGGAAGGATGAATGACAATAGATGGACAAAACGCTGCACTGAATGGCAACCAAGGACAGGAAGAAGAACGAGAGGACGACCAGGAAGAAGATGGCAAGACGACATAAGACAGAGAGGAGAAACATCATGGATGAGGAAAACCATCAGACAGAAATGAATGGAAATCACTATCGGTGGGCTACATCCTGCAGTGGAACAGTGAAAGGTGAAAACATTTTCTATTTGGTCATCACAAAATTGAGGGCTGCTTAGTAAAAGTGTCATAGCTCGGTTTGTACAATTTTGTTCAGGAAATGCGAATTTAACCTGAATAACTTTCTGTATCGATATCAAACTTAATAGTTACAACATGAGGCGCTGTATATAGGGAAATGGTCCACATGTCGCGATGTTTCAAGATAAAGCCAAAAATAGGTGGATGGGGATTTCCCGGTCCTATATCAGTTTTCGGCACAAGTAGATTCCTCAATCATTTCTTTATGCTTGCGCAAAAGGATTTTCATGAATTCCTCCTATAAATAATTATGTTGTAGTTGGTTTAAAAAAAAAATTTCTCATCCAATCGAATGGTCTTTTTAAATTAACGTACATTTACGTAATACCTGTTTCTCAAAAGTGCATTTGTCTACCTATCCACCTTGAACTAGCCAAAACTTGGTCAATTTTCAACATTTTTACATGAAATGAAGTGCATTCTTTTCTGGACAGTTTGTACTTTTACAGTAAACCCTAACTCAATTTTCAAAAAAATGTTGGCGATGTGAACCATTTCCCTAGAGCGCCTGAAATATTTTGAAAACGTTATTTAATCCTTTAGTTTTCAGAATTTAAGCCCCAAGATATAATACAAACTGCGGGCTGTCAAAGGCTACAAAAATAAAATATCTCAATCTAAAAAAAAAAAAGTCGAGTTAAGACAGTCTACCATGTGGACCTCTCATTGGAAAAGGAATAAGAAACAGGGGGGGGTATCATACTAAGCCCGGAACAGCACAGTCAGCTGCTGCCAGACAAGAAGTGCACACCATGATTATATAATTCACAAATTCTCCACATTTGAACGCAAAAGGCTTTTTATTACAACAGTAATAAATTTACATGTAGGTGTCCAATACCGTGGAGGATGGATCGATGTTTCGATATTGTTTATTGATTTTGTTTTTCAATTTATAGATTTGCGTTGTCAACAGTTGTAATTGTCATTGTCCATCTTGGCGCCATTCTGTATTGCACATGTCATAAACAGTAACCATATCAACGTCAAAATGGGGCAAAAAGAAAAAGTAACCATATCAAACGTTTAAATTTGATTCTTAGTGTCATGGCACGCACGAGTTCTGAAGCAAGACTGTAGATTGTTACAGATATATATATATAATATAAAGAGAGAGAGACAAAGAGAGACACACAGAAAGAGGCACATAGAGACAGAGAGACAGAGAGAGAGAGAGAGAGAGAGAGAGAGAGAGAGAGAGACACACACACAGAGACACACAGAGACAGAGAGACAGACAGAGAGAGAGAGAGAGAGAGAGAGAGAGAGAGAGAAAGCAAGCACAGGTTTATTCCGGGCAATGCCCTGTACGTCATCTGATTTCTTGTATTTTCTTAGTAAATCCGGGAAGCCCTGTCATACTAAGCCCGGTCAGACACAGTCAGCTTCTGCCATTATCTCTCGGATGTATATTTTGCTGGCAGCTACAGGCTATGACGTTCCGGGCTTAGTATGACACCGCCCTAACTACTCTTGTCCTTGGCATCTGCTCCGCTCCGCTATTTTTACAGACATTGTGGTAAAACACTCTTTGCCTCTGTATACTCGTCCGCAGAATCCGTTCCGCTCCGCTCCTCACCACTATGGAGGCAAAGAGTGTTTTACTTTTTCATACGTCATTGTCCGTAAACATAGGGGAGTGCGTGCTGTGGACAAGGGCACTAGAGTGGAGCGCATCCCAAAATTTATTATTTTTTTTGCATCTCCTGTAAAATAATGTTCATTTCTGGCGTACTTTTTCTTTTTCATAGCATGATAGAACTGTCTTCTCTCCATGGCAACTCTTGGCGTCATGCACAAATATAATATTATTTATGGGAACTGTCAATTTCTATTTTACAGTTACTGCCAGATTTAAAATACCCAGACACATAAGCCCGACAGTCCTATGCCGATATAGAGTGTCCCAGACTGCGTGAGTGCAGAGACCGAAAGATAGCGTCACATTGCCACAAAAGCAATACCGCTCAAGATATTTAAACTGTCTTTGGGTTCAGTCCAAAACTGCCATTTCAGAGCTACAAACAACCCTTCTGGGGGTTAAAGAAGAAGAACGAATGAAGAATAACAAGAAGGAACAAGCCAGGGCAAAGACGAGAAACGAAAGGAAGGAACAAAAAACAAAACCCAGGAAAAACGAGGAGCAAAATTAATGCTCAGAGAAGCGATCCCAAAAAAGGAAATATCTTTACATACACAACCTTTTTTTTTTTCAACTCCCCTGTAATCTTAGATCAAACTTCATTGTGACCCACCATTTATCTGTGTCCCTGGGGTCTAGATAGTAGAAACACTTGGGGATAAAAGTCTATGAATTGTGTGCATTGTGATAAAGACACCAAACTTTGGTTATTAAAAAAGGACTATGGAGCATAACTGTACTGATTAAAATTTTATAAGATAGAAAATTCGTCTTTCTTTGTTTTTCTAGTCCAGAATCGATGTCATTCAAAATACAAAGAAATATAGAGGAAATCAGAGGTCGTTTTGAGATGGTCCAGGTCATCTGGCGAAGTGGTTCTATATCCGTAATGGGTTGAATGCAAAGTTTGTTGCCTTTATCCCAAAATGCACAATACTTGTCCTATCTGACTCTACTAAGAGGCAAGTTGCTCGCCAGTCATGCCGAAAGTCCTGGCTTCGATTCCCGGTCGGTGCAAGCATGTTCGAACTGTGGGATTTTTTCTCATAATTATTTTCCTGTCCCTGATCCTATAGAGGGCAGGATCGAGCACGTAGTCTTCTCGGATAAGAGCAAAAAAACTTGGAGGGCCCGTGTGCACGTTAAAGTTACCTCGGCAGTTGAAAGTCGATAATAGCAGGCCGAAGAAGGCCGGTGCCAGGGCAAAATTGAAAAAACAACAAAACATAATCCCTACCACCACCCTCCCTCCAGCCAAGCGCCACAAGCGTTGCACTGTGGCGACGACGTGTCTGCTCCAGTTTTAACTGGGCTGCAGTGACGCAAAGGCAAATTTCCCAATGGGATCAAAGAAGTATACAAAAATACAAAAGAAAAACAACAACAAATTTATGATTTATATCTTGGCATAAAGTTTCAGACCAGTCAAGTTCAATACAGTATAATAATAATAATATTTATGTGAAATGATGGGTTTTATGGCTCGCAACGCACTAGGTCAAATTGTTTTCAGTCAGTTTTGTCTCCGACCTGAACTTCCTTTGAACCAGCTAGCGAAACTGTCAGTCTCACTAGAATGTTGTTACTTGTACGTACGTCACCCAAGTGTTGTTGTTTTGTTGTGTTTTTTTTGCGTTAGGGGTACATAATTATTTCAAAGCCTTTTGTGACTCCAGAACTATAGAGCTCCTCTCGAAATGCTCCTTACAACATCCTTAATCAATTATTCTTTCAGATTTTCTTTCTGTTTTCCTCCCGTTTTTTATTTTTTTTTTGGTTCAAAGGGCAAAGGGCAGGGTTAGGAGTTCGATAAGATTTAATGTTGAGGATAAGGACGGGGTTAGGGATAGGTGCATACGTAAACGCGCTAGGGGTACGTAAGTACAAGTGACAACAGCTTCACATAAACTAGCTTACCTGGGCAAAATATATCTTGCAAATGTTTCCTTGTGTAAAGCCCAGCCAGATCTAGGTGCCATTAATAACGGCACTTGGATTTGATGCAAAGTCTAATGACTAATAGATCGTTCTGTTATACCACAATGCCTTGCAGAATACGCAGATGTGATCATATTTGAGTTTCGGCCGGCAATGTGTAGAGAGAGGCGTAGAACGCAATTGCCGGTCAAACTTTTCGATTCTACTCGACGAAAATGCGTCTCTTTATTTTTACGTACGTGCCCCTAGCACAAAATACTTGGGGGGCGTACGGACAGGTCACAACAATCTTTATGTAAAGATAAATAAAAGATTTTAAGAATGAACAAAATAGATGAAAAAAAAAAACAAGAGAAACTAAAATAAAAGAATACGAACAACTTGAAGAAGGGAGAAGCAGAGGTATAAAACTAAAGAAAAAGCTGACAGACTGGATTAAAATCCGAATAAGTGGTCCAGTCTACAGCATCCGCTCCGTTATCTTACGGAGTATGGAAAAGTAAAACGCTCTTTGTCTCTATAGCAATGAGGAGCAGAGCGGAACGAATGTTGTGGACAAGTGTACAAAGGCAAAGAGCGTTCAAATACTTCTTCATATCCCGTTTTCCGTAAAATAGCCGAGCGGAGCGGATGCTGTGGACAAAAGCACTAAGATGAATAATAATGAGAATGAAAATTATAATCTTTGGTATTTGAAGACAGTGAATGAAAACTTTGTGTTTATTGATTTTTTCATCGCTGATGAGATTGTTCTTAACTGCGATGCTATGCTGCTGCTGGTGATGATGGTGATGTTGATGATGAGGATGATGCTTATAATGATGGGACGATGATGAGGATAATGATGATGAAGATGATGCTGATGGTGATGATGGTGATGATGATGAAGATGATGCTGATGGCGATGATGGTGGTGATGATGAAGATGATGCTGATGGCGATGATGGTGGTGGTGATGATGAAGATGATGCTGATGGTGATGTTGGTGATGATGATGAAGATGATGCTGATGGTGATGATGATGATCAGGAGGAGGATGATGCTGATGGTGATGTTGGTGATGATGATGAGGATGATGCTGATGGTGATGTTGGTGATGATGATGAGGATGATGCTGATGGTGATGATGGTGATGATGATGATGATGATGAGGATGAAGCTGATGGTGATGATGGTGATGATGATGATGAGGATGATGAGGATGATGATGATGATGATGATGATGATGATGATGATGATGATGATGATGATGAGGATGATGCTGATGGTGATGATGGTGATGATGATGATGATGATGAGGATGATGAGGATGATGCTGATGGTGATGATGGTGATGATGATGATGATGATGAGGATGATGCTGATGGTGATGATGGTGATGATGGTGATGATGAAGATGATGATGCTGATGGTGATGAAGATAATGATGATGTGATGATGGTGATGATGATGAGTATGATGCTGATGGTGATGCTGACCATGATGATGACGATGACACTGATGGGATGGTGATGATGGTCGTCAAGATGATGATGATAAAAAAAGACAAACTCATTAAAATCCTTCCAGCTCTCTTGTCCATTCCAATCATCCTCACCAAATCAAATCTCTGCATCCATTTCCTCTGTCCCTCTTCCTCCCTCCCTACCTCCCCTCCCCTCCCCTCCAACACATACACACACACACTTACACACACACAATCACACCACATCATGCCATACACCTCACCTCATCTCCTCACACTCCAACATCATCTTTCCTCCATTCAATCCCATCTTAACCATCTCTTAATTAAACCAGCTGAAATGTCCTTTGTCTGTTCACAGCAGCACATGGCTTAAGTCTCCCCCCCCCCTTCCCTGTCCCTCCCCCTCCCACCCTTCATTCCTTTCAGCCATTAACCCTCTGGCAATGAACATTGGTTGCGCGTCACTTGTCGGTCGCCGTTAGATTGTTCAGGTTACAAAACGGTTCGATAGATCGACTTGGGGCATGTGAGGCCGGCGAGAACTTGATGGCAGGAACTTTAGGCCCATTGGAAATTTGAGCAGTTTGAGGGACGGACAGTGAACAGATGCTTAAAGTCACATTAGTGGGGATACGGTGTGTGATTTGTTAGTTAGTGTGTGTTCAATGTAAATTATCTATCTATCTATCTATCTATCTATCTATCTATCTGTCTATCTATCTATCTATCTATCTATCTATCTATCTATCTATCTATCTATCTATCTATCTATCTATCTATCTATCTATCTATCTATCTATCTATCTATCTATCCAAATCTACTCCATTTATCTTTTTACATACGCCTGCCTGTCTACATGCATACTGTCATTCTTTCTACCTCTCTACCTATGCAATCAAATGCTTTTCTTATTATTAATCTCTATGGTTTTGTTCATAAAAATTTGTTTAAAAAAGAATTGCTGTATTCTGCAACATCATGAGCAATAAACATAACTATATTGTCTCAAAGTATTACCAGCTTTAGAAAACATACCCAATCTACTTGTTTAATACGGACTTCATGATGTTATGTTTCCATATAATTGGATTCATGTACACATTTCCCCTTCTCCATTACCACGGTCAAGAAGTATGGGCAATACACGTAACTATATCAGAGTGTACATGAGAAAACCCACAAAAAGTCGGCAACATGACATTTTGAGTTCTGTACACATAATAAAAGACAAGACATTTCTGATAAATTGAAGTCAGTGACCCCCCCTAAAACAAGATTTTGAGAAAACGGCATTTAATCCTAAAAGTGGCAATAGCTAATTGACCTAGTAATATTGGAGTGATTGCTGTTAGGAGACCGTAGTCTAATAACTAAGCCGTTATAGAGATCATACTGAGCAGTGTTCACTGCTCATCTCCAGGTTACCCTGTAACATGCCACGGCCCCCAAAACAACAGCCAAGTTGGAAGTTTGTGTCGGACCCATATTTTCACTTCAAAGCCGTTTTTCTCAAAATCAGCTCTGTCGACATATTGTGGGTTTTCTCATGCACACTCACATATTGTGTCAACGTATAATCAACTTCTAGAAAACATACCCAATCTAATCGTTGCCTCAGAACTTCATCAGGTTATATTTCTTACGTTATTTGATTCATGTACACATTTCCCACTCTCCCTCCTCGCCCAGGCCAAGAGAACGAGGGGCAAACATCAAAAGAGTACTCTGAAGTCATGACCTGGGCGTGGCCAAACTCACTGAAGGGCCAGACAGTGAAAGGAGACCCAGGGCCACTTGTACGAGGAGTATGGTATCAAGTGGTCCCCAACATGGATCGCTCTGAGCCGAGCAGGATAATTTCGTTGTGAATACCAGATGGTGTTGACAATACCGGACCATGCCGGCATGACCATCGATTGACATGCACGAAAGTGAGCTCCTGGTCTGATATTCTCCAAGCTGCCGGGAAATACACATAAAAATGAATGGATTTTTTGTCTGTAAAGTTCGTAAAAGTTTGGACTTTTGTATTCAATGTTTTGATTTGATATCGCAGACTTCCCTGTCCAGAAACGTTTGATCTGGAATGAAGGTTTGAAATTCATTCGCTGTCAGAGTTTGAGTTTCAAGCTCAATCGTTTCTGTACATTTTTCTGGGGGCTTTTTTTTTTTTTTTTGCTATTCCAGTTTTATTAGCATTCATGAACAGAAGGGTGATCCAAGATTCAAAGCGATTTCATAGGCGTTTCCAATATGCGAAGTTTACCCTGATATCTTTTGAAAGCTTCAGGAAATCTGCAGGACCAGGGAAACAGCAGGACGTCCGGCAGAGTTAAAATGTGGCAAACCAAAAGATGTATCCTGATGTATGATTTTGATCATTTCCGCTGTTTGTCCCCACTTTCTAGTCAATTGTGCTTGAGGCATGTCTTACTAAAGGGTTTGTTAGAGGCAGAGGTGATTTGGGGAGGGCGTGGGGGGGGGGGGGGTGTGGTGAGAGAACCATCGCCTTTCGATGGTATTTCGTCACCCTCCCCTAAGGCTGTGGTAATAATAACAATAATTATACACAGCATTTATATAGCGCTTCATCCCGTTAACAACCAGGCTTTAAGCGCTTTACAACATTTACACACACACACACACAATACACAGGCATCTTCGAGGGGGGGGGGGGGGAACGAACATTCAGAATGCAAAAAAATTACTCTTTAAAAATGACATTTAAAAGTCATAAAATGTTCAGTCTCTCTGAAAGACAGAGGCAGAAAATTCCAAATCTGAGGCCCCTGAAAAGAAAAAGATTTTTCACGCACGGCTTAAGAGACATCTTAGGAATTTTAAACTTTTATGTGTCTGCAGATGATCTAAGATGCCATGATGGTACATAAGGAGTCAAAAGATCAGTTAAATAAGTTGGTACATTTTCGTACATACATTTATGATACATTTGTGGTAACTCAAAACTTCGCAGAATTATATATATTCAACTACATTGAACGCCACATCGCATCGTCTTGGTTCGAGACTCCTGAGCCGAAAAATAATCGAATAGCAAACTTTCAAAAAGTTATCGTAACTAGACCAGTCGTGCTGAAATAAAACAGTTTTTTGCTTCTCCTGAAAAGTAGTCAAAACCGATTACTACAGTTTTAGGAACGGTGACGATTTTGCCACCATGTAGTTGGTTGTCAAGTAAGTGACTAAGATCTCGAGATGCGGCAGCAGCTACCATCCAGATTAATACAAGAGAACTCTCTAGTGTATGACCTGGGTGTGACCCGGCTCTCAAAGAGTGTAAAGGAAGTGAAGAGCCCGAAACACTTGTTTGACGGGGATTCCCTGCCTCTGAAGCTCTCTTGCACGTGTTGTATCCCTCTCTTAGGAGATCCGAGTAGGGTGTGTTTGAAGATGTCGGTGAAAGTTGTAGCAAGTTTGGAATCTTGGTCTTGCTCTTTAATTGTATTCTTTTTTTTTCCCCACTGCCATAGGGGGGGGGGGGGTATCATACTTAGCCCGGAACGTCACACCCAGTTGCTGCCAGCAAAGTGTAAACCCAAGGAATGATGGCAGAAACTGATTGTGTGTAACCGGGCTTAGTATGATAGGGTCCTCCCGGATTTACTAAGAAAGCATAGGAAATAATGGTGTGCACTTCTTGTCTGTCAGAGCTGTCTGTGCCGCGCGGGACTTAATATGATACCCAACTTAGTCCCTTTCTTCATGAAATGCATAGTAATTTCATAATTTCCAAAAAAACAAAAAAAGACCGAAATACTTTGCACTGAAACCTGGCAGAGGAAAGACCAAAACTTGCCAGGTTGACATTCAACAACCGCAAATTTTTTTTCTGGTTTTAACATTACATTTTTAACTTACACGATTCCATCACCTACCTGGAGCTGGTTAAGATTTCAGGACAGATAATTCAGTGAGCAAAATTTGCCCATGAAAGCAATCAGTGACAGGGATTTGGGTCAGGAAATTGCTGGTCTAAATGCTGAAGCAAGCAATTTCCTCTGATTTCAGGAGTCATGTTCGTTAACTGCCCGAAGTTTTCACTTTTAGTCGATGGATTCTCCATAAAATATCGCACACATGCCGAGGTCAGTGAACCGACATTAATGTTACTATTAGTTGGCCCGCTGACTTGGAGAATCACAGATGACGTTTTTTAAAGTTCAGTTTCGATCACCAATGTGTAAATAGAGACACAGAACGAAATTTCCTGTCATACTTTTTAATTCTACTGGAAGAAAATGGGTCTCTTTTTTTTCCTGCTCAAAATATCGGAACACTTTCTTCTGTTCAACTCAGTTGTGGCTCAAAATCAAGGAAAGAATTAAAAAATAAGCGACTTTCATGACCTTTTAAACAATGCCCATGTATATCGTTACGTCTTTCTATGCACGATATGATATTTTGTAGAATTTAAGGCTCAGCAGTTGAAAAGCCTTTCATGTTTACACTGGAGATCTTACTTCCTTCATAATATCAGAGAGTGTAGATGTATAGAGAGGGTTCACAATTGGTCGATCTGCACTGCGAGACACGGGAGGCTCTGCGAAACCACTGTTAGCATGGAGCGGAAAGTAGGTCGCTGCTGTAAACAATATCCGTTTGTGCATTTCCATGGGGCGTAGGAGCTTACAAACGGGTTTAAATAGTTTCAATCAGCCCAAAAATTTGAGCAAACCACAGTAAACAGATATGCGCACTATCTTTGGTGAAGAATGTCTCTTTCAATTCTTCAATTTCTTGTTTACCGCAGCGACCTAGTTTCGCGATTTGGCGGAAGTGAGATCTCTCTATACATCTATACTCTCTGATAATATGATTTTTCAGGGGTTCCAAGGTGCCCAGTACACAGCAGCTATATTACGCTAAGCATGGTTCATGGACGAGATTTGGCTGTTTTTTAATAAATTGAAAATGTACACTCTGCAGTGGAGGTTTTAACTAAGTGACATCACTAAGTTCCCCCCCCCCCCCCACCCTCCCCATTTTGTGGAAAATGATATCGGTATCGATAATTATATTGGAGGAAAATGACGACATCATTGTTGGTGGATTTTACGAATACGCCAATAAAAACGTGTGAAGTGAAACAAGACTCTCCTTATGTATTTATTTAAAAGAGTCCTTTAAATCACGCAAGGGCAACCTTTCATAATATAGTACGAGATAGACCTGAACATTCTGACGATGCGACGGCCTGGCTACTCTCAGCTTAATATGATTAACATTTAACTTTTAAAGCTCTTCTAAAATACAAGTTACTTATTTTTATGGACAAAATGTTATTTAAAAAGCGCAGAAAATCCGTGGGGCCGCAGAAGTACTTGAAGCAAAGTCAAAGTGAGGCAAAAAGAAAACGTATGTAGCAAAACCTCCCGTTAGAAACAATACAGAAACGATACAATAAAACACAAAGAAAAGGAAAAACATATGTGTAGCCGCCCGACAAAGTGAGTCACATTTCGGCACTACCTGATTGGAATGAATCGTCAAAAGGCATCATAGGGTCAATTTTATCGATTTTGCGTTTTCAGTATTTCTGAAAAGTTTAACCTATTTACCATTCCTTTTCCAAATGATAATCCTGTTTGAGAAGGGTAAATGCTTCAAAACTGACTTTGAATCGAATCACCATCAATAACCTTTTATGAAAAGCTGAAAGTTTAAAAGCGTTTTTCTCAAAACTATGGTTGTGTCACTTCCTGTCTTTGAGAGGCCATATCTTCTCTGCTAATTAAATAACAGCAAAATTGTTTTTGCCGTATGACAGGGCTTTGAACAACCTATTTGGTGATACCAATATCTCCATACCACCAAAATGCATGAAGTGCCTCATTTTGTCCTGCGGCTACACAACTCAATCTTTCGGTGTATTGACCTTCTTCAGGAAATATATTACAATAGAAAATTAAACAAATAAAACAATTGTGGAATGTTCAACAAATGTTTGAAGCGACACGGCCACTGCTGGCATGTAGATAAACGAAAACCTCTAAAGAACATTCTCGTTTGGAGTAGACTTTTTAGGGTACCAAACCATTTTTTAGGAGAAGGAGGTGGGGATTGCATGTGTGGGTGTTATATTTATTATATTTTTTGCAGCTCAATGACAAATGTGACAAGCAACTTTCAAAACTATCACAGAGTGGGCCAAACGTGCCAATACTTTTGAATTTCTTTACACACGGTGCTCATCTCAGAGTCGGACAAAATGTCCAAACGAAAGTGAAAAAAAGTGGACTTCCGTTGTTAGATACAATACATCAAAGGAGGTAATAAAGTAAAATTACCACGGCGTCTTGTTTTCATTTTTTTATGGGACTGAAATTTTGATTTTAAACCAATTACTCTTTATCCGAATACTTTTAATACGAAAAAAATTGTTTTCCCCTGAATTTCGGTTTAAACAGGTTCAACTGTAATCAGGTTTTCTCAGTTCGCTTTAGGCCTAGTTATACCATTTCTACTGAAGAGGTTTGACACATCAAGAAATATGAGACGGACATCATAAAGACCAGTAATTTATTTGCATCCCGAGGCCACAAGAAATGACACCAGGCGGCACTTCACATCTTTGCCGAAGACAAAGCACCGTGCTGCACCGCAATGACACACGGACATCTCACCATCTTTATTACACGCACACCGTGTCCTCCGGAAAAGGACTTCATGGTGGCTGTTGTTATAAGTACGTACGGTCCCCAAGCCTTCTGCACTTGTGGTGCATACGTGTACGCACATATCCCTAACCACAGACTAATAAAATATACAGACTGGATGATCCCACTGTGTGACGTCACAAAACAGCGAAAGGTCATGAACCATCCGCCACATTAGGTTTACGCTAACGACCGACGCTTCAGCATAGCTACAATGTTGAATGACACCATTTTGAAGCGCCTATTGAACGCGGAAGTTTGGTTCCGCACCAAGAAATTAATACATGTATAACCAATCTTGACAAATAAAAAGAAATTTCTACTGCAGATAGAACTAGAATCGGAAATTCCCGAGCGGCGGCCATGTTGGTTATGCGGCCCCCGCTCGGGAAATTCCGTAAAAACCGACACAGCCCGAAGCTCGTGTTTCCAGTCTGGTTAATTTATTAGTCTGTGTCCCTAACCCCGTCCTTATCCGCAACCCCAAATGTTATGGAAACCCTAACCCTGGCCCCTTCTCCACTGTGTGTCAAAGTATCAAGCAGATTCGGTGTATAATTTGTAAGTATTACTAAAATTTAAAATCAAGTTTTTGCTCTGAAAGCTATGATCACATGAAATTTCAGTCCTCGATTTATCAAAAGTTGAAGGAAGGGAGTTAGAACCTGGTCATTCTAAAGGGAAGATAATTATGATGAAACAAGAAAGTCCATCACTTGTAGATCGTGGGATGGTAGATCGTGCCAATGACATGCCAAGTAGCGAGGCGTGCACAGCTCCAGATCACGAGTGGCAAAGATAGAACACGCGCGTGTGTTGTTCCAAATAACAACAGGAAAAACAAGGACAAACGCCCTGCGGATCTTCGGGAGTTATCACAACCAACAATTCCGTGCGCACCACAGCTATCAACATCGATTCGTCCCAGGAAATGACGCACCAGAGTGTCGAATGGTGCTCATTTTATCTCTGGGACGAAATGTAGACATTGTCAAACATTGAAATTGCCGATACAGTAAATAGCTTTTGCTGATTTCTCTAAGTAGTCCTGTTCACGGCATCCGCTCTGCTCCGCTATTTTACGGAAAAACGACGTATCAAAAAGTAAACACTCTTTGTCTCTATATACTTGTCCATAGCATCCGCTCCGCTCCTGACCGCTATAGAGGTAAAGAGCTTTTTACTTTTTCATACATCATTTAAGGTAAAATAACGAAGCGGAGCGGATGCTGTGGACAAGACTACTTATAAAAAAGACAGACACATTATAACGATCTCTACAATTTTATGGCTTTTCTACCGTTTATCTCTTTTGTGACAATGTTTTGTATCCGCAGTTGTCATGAAAAGGGGAAAAAAAACTTTAATTAGAAACTATTCTTCTAATGTATGCTATCAAAGCTCATCAGAAAATCGCGGAAGTCTCAAAATTTACTGGTGCACTTAAGATGCTGAGACACCCTAAGCAGATTGGTTCTCGGCAGCCTCGCTAGTAATCAAGTTTGAGATGACAATATCCACAATAAAAAAAATAGACAGGCGGACTGAAGAATGGATGGATGGGCAGATGAATGAATGGGCGGACGGATGGATGGATGGGTGGATGGATGGGTGGCTTGAAGGATGAATGGATGGATGGATGGGTAGATAGATAGACAGACCGCAGATGCACAGACAGAGAGACAGACATATAGATAGATAGAAGACAGAAGACAGTCAGATAGATAGATAGATAGATAGATAGATAGATAGATAGATAGATAGATAGATAGATAGATAGATAGATAGATAGATAGATAGATAGATAGATAGATAGATAGATAGATAGATAGATAGATAGATAGATAGATAGATAGATAGATAGATAGATAGATAGATAGACAAACTCCTCAGTACTTCAGCACTCTTACAGTGCTACAGAGCTCAGTGCGGCTATGTAAACAAATGTAACGTTGCAAAACAAGCCGAACAAGAGGGGGAAAAAAAGGCAAGCCCATTTGCAAACGGACTGAAAAAGCCCCGGTAAACCCCAGTCAAAGACTAATGGGTACAGTACAGAAGAAAAACAAATTTGCCTCGATTTAAAGAGATCACTGTACGTCGATAATCGCGCTGTTCTCTGAGCGGAAAAAACACAGCGCAGAGAGGATTTCTGCCGTATATCTCAATCAAGCAAGCGTTTCTGATTCATTTTCAGCTATCGGGGTCTGATCGTGGAAATATGGAAGGTACAAAAACAGAATAGCGATTAAAACGACGCTAAATTGATTAAGCATGTTAGTGTGCGCCCTTACCTTTCATGGTGCAGTTATGGCGTATAATGCACTTCCGCTTGCGCCAAGAGATCGCCGCGCGCAAAGCGGATGTAGAATGGCTGCTGGGAAAAGAAAATGAATGAATCGGAGTGACGCATGCGTAAACGTGCAAACAGACGTACGGTGGTTTTTCAAAGACGCACGTGTGTCACTAAAGCCGATGAAATTTTAAACTAATCGTTACGAGCCTGGTTAATTTCAGAAAATTCAGTTTGTACTATCTAATTTATTATTTGCTGTTTCTGTGTTTATGCATAACTAGGGCACATGAACTTTAAACAAAGGGAGGGGGGGGGGGAGAGGAAGGGCAAGAAAGCAACAATGAGACAGGGAGTGAGAGAGAAATGTAGAGTGAGAGAGGTATGGAGAGAGAAAGAGAGGGAGAGAGAAAGAGAGAGAGAGAGAGGGGGGGGGAGAGTGAGAGAGAGTAAGAGAATGAGAAAGGCTTAGGGAGAGAAAGGGTGAGGGAATGCGAGAGGAAATGATAGAGAAAGTGTTGGAGGCAGAAAGAGAGAGAGAGAGAGAGAGAGATGGGGGAGGGAAAGAGGAAGAGCAAGAAACCACAGTGAGATAGGGAATGGGAGACAGAGAGCGAAAGGAAGAGAGAGAGAAAGAGAGAGATGGGGAAGAGAAAGAAAGAGTGATAGAGAGAGAGGAAAGAGAAAGTGAGAAACAGAATGAGAAAGGCTCAGAGATAGAAAGAGTGAAAGAATGAGAGAGTCAATGAGAGACAAAGTGGGGAGGCAGAAAGAGAGTGAAGGCGGGAGGAGAAAGAGAGAGGGGAAGAGAAAGAGTGAGAGTGAGAGTGAGGAAAGAGAGAGAGAGAGAAAGTGAGAGTGAGAGAAAGAGTGAGAGAGAGAGGAGCGAGAGAGAGGGCAGGAGGGACAGAGAGAGAGAGAGAGAGGAGGAAGAGGGAGGGAGGGAGATAGAAATAAAAATTCTTTGCATTTGAAAGACCCACTCAAACTTTCTCTCTCTCAGTGCTGTACCAGCCTAAGGTTGAACAACACTCACACTGAAAAA